>JAVKLF010000083.1:6907360-6928648 GCA_034783495.1 Millerichthys robustus | reverse complement strand
CACACACACACACACACACACACACACACACACACACACACACACACACACACACACACACACACACACACACATTGTGGTGATGCAGCAGTAGTTAGTACTGATGCTATCAGCAGTTTCGCCTCACTTTGCATCCCATAGATCCTGGTTTGGGACAAAAATTAAAGCAAATATAACCAAAGTGTAAAAGCGTACAAAGTGCTGTTTACATCCTAAATATCCATGTCAGTCTTTTATTCAGCTGTCGGGATATAATTAAATATCTTTTTAAAACAACAACACACACTGTAGAGAGGTGAAATTCATCTCCTGTCAGCCGAGACCCAAAGATATCTGCCTGCTCGACACATACATCCACAAGGATCGAAAGGGCAGCGATCTGCAGCACAAACCGCTTCGAAATACCGAAACATGTTTCTGTTTCTCAGTAGCACTTTCACCACATCGACTCACAGATTTAAACTGTGTTAAAGGCTAAATCCACCGATATAGCCTCCAGGAAGCAACTACCTTCATCTTAAAGGGCAACGAAACTCTAAAAATTAATGAGAAAAAGAAGGCTCTTTAATGCAGAGACATGTTTCGTCCATATTCAAGTAGAAAATACAAGCGGTGCGTCAACAACCTTGTTTGCCTTTACTTCTATTGTCTAACTAGACAGAACAGTTAACTAATATATTATATACTGGTACTAGTACTATATACTAGTATACTACTACTAATATATACTAAAAGTCTATTAGATAATCCATCTAATTTGGGGTTTTAAAAAAGTCCTAATAATGAATGTCAAATAGTTTGTGTTACTGATCCTAAAGTTGCATCATGAATTGTTTGGCGTGATGCTCTGCAGCTGGTGGGAGAGGAACACTTTACCTGAAAATGTCTCTGACTGATGGACTTGTGTTCAGTTTTTGGCTTCCATGTGTCATTATCTTCCTCTTTCTTTTCTTGTTTCGTCCCTTTCGTTCGTCTTAAGAATGCTTAGAATGTTCTTATCTGTGCACGAGGTTGGCTGAGCCAGAAGCAGAGGTTAAATTCCTCTACAGATCCCAAGCTGACTGACTGCAGCGCTCACCGTCGTCCAGACGGCCCTCAACCAGAAATGGGTTTTTTTTTTTACTGTAACTCCCATCCCCCTAGAAGGCCTGTCAGGCCACCGTTTACCCATTTATGTCTATTTATTACCAGCTGATGTAAAGCATTGCTTCTAAATATGTTCTGGGCAGATTTTCTGGTTAATATGTTTTGGTAGGTTTTTACTCCGTTCAGTCAACATTTAATTTGATTTCAACCAACCAATCAAAGCAAATCCTGCAATCTTAACATTGTTTATGCTACTAAATTTGTTTAAATCACCAAAATTAGTTTCAAATGTGCACACTCAGACACTAGATCCATGAGTGCTATTCTAAAAATGTGATATTCAGTGTAACCTGAAGGTCAAGCTTCTGTGTAGACAAAGCAAGCAGGTTTTAGTTAGTTAGTTTCAGCATCAAAAACCCCATTGCACTCCCCTGACTCTGTCATTTATTTGGTTTGTAAAATATCTAAAATGAATGCAAATGTTAAAAACATTTCTTTTTAAACTCATAGCCGCCTTATGCAAAAATGATCCCTCTGTCATGAAAGTTTGCTCACGCAAAACATGCACAGACACTCATCCAGACAGAGTGAAGTATGTCACTATGTCCAAACGCACACAGTGGCCATTGATGGCTCCACACAATGCATCCTCACAGTGAAACACACGGGATCACAATGCCACAGCGAGCATCCCTGCTGCTTCACATATGCCCGTGTATAAAATGACAGTGACAGGGAGCAGACAAAAGGCAGCACTGTTCCCTGTTAGCATCCATAAAGGCCACGATATGCAGGCACAATGTTCACCCTCACACACACACACACACACACTGATTTGTCAGGTTACTGTGAGAGCCTGGTTTATTATTTAACATGAAGCAACACTTGTATTTTACCATACGTCTTAAACTGAACCGATTTTCCTGTTTGCTCTCTCTTTGAGCAGCATCGTCCGCTCACATTTTTCTCACTTTCACCGTCTGGTTCTGGGGATCAGTTTACCGCAGGAAACTGGGACATGCTCTGAAAAATGATTAACATCAAATTTTCCTTTGTGGCTTTAAGTCACGGGACTAAAAAGAAGAAGAAGAAGAAGAAAAAGAGAGACTTATACTGTCTTGCTTGGTTAAAACGTTCGATGCTTTCAGTTTGTGGTTTTGGATGTTGGACAACCAACAGCTTTGTCAGATTTTGGCTCCAGAATCCCTCAGAGGTGTATCGCTCAGAATCTTCACACACAGTCAGTCAGACACATTTATTTTTAAGTCAGATGTGTTGCTTTAAAATCTGTATTTTTTAATTCTATAAGAAAGCCCACAATAAGATCTATCTCAAGATTAGATGCATTTGTTTGAGTGCTTAGTAAAAAATATTAAGTAAAAAGCTAAGTTGTGTCCTCCTTAATTAAATATTTAAAGAAAATTGTAGGACAGAAAAGCTTTAACAGACCTGTTAGTTTTCTACAGTTTACCTGAATTAAGTTTGAGAAGGACTTGAGGATTCCTGAATTCATAAGTTCTGTTCATCAGTTTTTCCTTTTTTATTTCACAGAGGAAATATTTTCCACATTCACCTCTTTGTGTAAAAAAAAAAAACCATTCCAGGGCTCCGTTGTCACATCCTCTTTCCCTCGTCACGTCTGCTGAGAGTGATCGGCCTCAACAATGGCTAACAGGATATCGCAGACTTTAAACAGTTTCAAAGCAGCAGTAACAGCCTCGCAGGTGGAAAAGTGTTACATCAGTTTCCTTTGTATTCATCATGCAGTACATGTGCAGCTTTGCAGCAGGAAAGCCTTTTTTTCCTCTGATTTTTTTGCAGCTATGAAATGATTCAACGAAACCTCCAGATGAGTCCTTAAAACGTCATCCATCGTATGAAATAAATTCAAAATTTCACTTGTTAGCAACAATCGCCACATTTTTTTGGCTACTGATTATTAAATCTCGACAGTTTCAGAAGATTTGAATAAATTATTTGAATAAATGTTTGAAAACGTTTCATATATTTGTCACCCTTAATGTTTTTTTTGTGGGGTTCACCAAAAGTTTGGAGCTCCTCTGTCAGGTCACAGAAATGATTTGATGATAGCCTGTTAATTCGAACACGGCCCCATTTTCTGTCATGTTGCTCTTATGTTTTTAGGAGAAGCTGTGAAAAAAAGTGTCCTCATCAAATGTTTTGTCTTCTTTCAGGTCCTCAATGCCCAAAAAGCTGGCTACAAGGCAGCCATAGTCCACAACGTGGATTCTGAGGAATTAATCAGCATGGGATCTAATGATTGTAAGATTTAACCCAGTGCTCCTCCCGTACCACACATACACCACCTAACAACAACAATTTATCATACCTCTCTTTGAATTTTCATGTTTTGTAGGGAAGATTAAAATGCTCCACATGGTAACGAAGCCAAAACTCTGCTTCTGCTCACTTTTTGTCATGAGACTCTGTGGTTTTGTTTCACTCAATCCCCCTCACTTATAGCAGTTATTAATTATCCCAAAGGCCTTTTTAGCGGTTAAATGTGCTCACAAGGAACTGGTTTTACAGACTTGGTAATGGCACTTTCAGACATTTAATGTCACTAAATGGGTTAGTGCGCTTTAACCAAAGTGCTTTAATGTGAAGTCAAACTGAAGGTAAAACTACAATTTAATCACACATTGCTAAGAGGTCAATTAACATGTTTTCATAATCAAAAAACAACTATGTGCAAAAAGAGTCCTATATTTATGTTTTTCTGTCTTATGTTTCTGTTCTTAGTGGATGTAGTGAAGCAGATTGTGATACCCTCTGTGTTTGTGAGCGAGGAGACGGCCAATACTCTGAAAGACGACTTCATGTTTGATAAGGGGTGAGTCTGATTTCCTTTTCTCAGGACTTTTGGTATAAATTAAAACTATTTACTGCTCAGTTATTTTGCTCCTATGTGCATTTCTCCTGATAAAGTGTTTGCTGCACATTTGCCACACTTACGTTTCAAGTTAGAGTTGTTAAGGTACAATAATAAGAATGATATCTGTTCAATGACCTAAAACAGCGGCAGACGGTATGTCTTATACCAAAGGTAAAATTCTTCAAGTGCTGCCCTGATAGTAGCCTGTGCGTGGCTCGCTGTCTCTCAAATAATATCTCTGTAAAATATTTAATCCTGCTCCTGAAACTGCTCTGCCTGTTTGACCAGGGGTCATGTGGTCCTCATCCCAGACTTCAGCCTGCCTTTGGAGTACTACCTGATCCCCTTTCTCATCATAGTGGGAATCTGCCTCATCCTTATTGTTGTTTTCATGGTGAGTGTATTTATTATGAGGCTGTCCTAACCCAGACAGATTACATTTGAGCTGGACTCCTTTAATGTTCTTTTTTTTTAGGTTAAAAAGTAAAAATAACAAATACCCCTTTTATTTTCTTTGCTCTCTCTTTTCAATTTCTTGACAAACACTAGATCACCAAGTTTGTTCAGGATCGGCGCAGAGCTCGGAGGAGCCGCCTGCGCAAAGATCAGCTGAAGAAACTCCCCATCCACAAGTACAAGAAAGGTGGGAAGACGTCTTTAATGTCAAATCTCAGTACATAGTGACAGTAATGAGTGAAACGTTTCAGCTGAGTTACTATAAATCATAATTCTTCCAACTCTAGTGCTCAGATCTGCCAGACTGGCTACTATTGTTCAACTTGAGTGTTTATTTAGCGTTTTTATGTGCCGGTTGAGTTTCCTGCTGCAGCTGTATTTTGCAGACTGAAGAGCCCCCAGCTGCAGTCATCTGTGCAGGGGAATGCCACAGAGCCTAGGGGATAATGGGTGGTGCATAATAAGAACCCCCTGCCCCCCACTCACCCTCCCCGCTTCTCCCCGCCTAACAAACGTGCACGCAGCACTCCGTCTAAAAGGGATGTCTGCCTCCTCCGGCTGTGCGGTTTGTGCTGCATCAAGCCCGCGGGCAGAGTCTGACTCGGGCGTCGCTACAGTTGACTTACAGGTGGTTCAGATGTCCGGGGAAAAGCCTCTGGGCTTCCTTCAGCTGAGTCTGAGCACTTTGGTGACACAGAAAAGGGATGCTAAATTTCCACCTAATCCCTTTTTTAAACCCTATGAGGTGGAGCGACTCAAACTCAGCCTCAGTTTTTTTAAGGGACTGCGATATTACACTTTGCTCCCTCCAGGTAAGAGTAAAGAAGGAGGGAAATAACAATTAGTGGTTTAGCTCCGTGAGTTCAGTGCCTCACAAGTCGCTTTGACTTTCTGCTGCTTCATCTTGAACCGTTGGGAACATCAGTGTCTGCGCGCAGCAGAAAGTTTGAAGAATGCCTGATTGTAATTTTGCCCTTGTTCGCAGCAGATACAGCTGAGTTTGGACTCCAGGGGCTTCGAACAGAGTGTTATGGTGACTGTTATTATTTCAGCCAGTATCTAAAATCTATCGTACAAATATTGAAACTGATGCGCGCTTTTTTCCGCTGCAATATTAGATAAAAGTTGAAAGTCCTTGTTAAATAGTTTCAATAACAAAGAAATAGTTTTTATTGTGCATTATTAAGTTTGAAACTGAAAGCTTATGCAATGATCTGTTTGCTACTGATCCAGCTCTTGTTCTGGCAGGATGTCTTTCTGCTGATCAGCGCCTTCTCTTTTGTAAACTTCACACATTTCTTGCAGTTGCAGTTCCTAAATATTACACTTCCGTAGATGGAAACGGGAGTCCACAGACGGACATGAGTGGCAGACGAACACAGAGGGGGCTTGTCTGTCAGAGTATTGCGCAATGCCTTAATGAAAGCCATGCTGCACATGTAATTGGTGCACAATACCAGTCTGACCCTGCGACAGGAGATCTGTGTCAGTGTGTGTTTAGGATTATGTAATGGCAGCTGCCATGGCTGTCGGAGCGCGCCGCTGCTCTGCCATTAACTTGACTTATGTTCGGGGTTTATTACAGAGTCTTACATCATTTCTGTATTGTGCTGAGTTTGAGCTGTTTGATTGGTCAGTTTCCCCAGTTGTTTGCATCTGTCTGGAATCAACATCCATGAATGCAACACGGTGTTAGAGGATCGTTTCTGCCCACTTTTGGACACCTGAACTTTCCATCTGACCCCAGATCTCTGCTACAAGCCCTCCCTGCTGATGATGAGTCACTCCATCCCTCCCCTGCAGCTTTTTGCATCTAAACCGCAGGCAGAGAGCGAAGCGGACACCCTCGGACAACAGAGCAGCTGCAGTGTGTCAGGCCTCTGTGTGTGAGGCATGTTGATGTCAGCACAGAGGAGCTCTCTCTGTCTCTCCAGCCTCAGAGCTCAACCTTGTCTGGTTGGCTCCAGCAGTGACAGACTGAAGGCGTGTGTTTTTTTTTCTCTTTTGCCTTAGATTTTTTTCCTGTTGCGCTCGCTCCAGTTCCACTAAAGAACTTCATCTTTCATCTGAGGTTCAGTGGGCCAGCACGGTTCCTCTGAGAACCAAGCTCCTGGTTGATAAATGAAAATCAGGAGGAGGAGCCTCGCTGAGTCCCAGAGTCTTTTCAAACGTGCTTCAGGTCCAAAATGAGAAAGCAAGGGATTCCCACCATCTGATAAATCTGCCAAATATGAACTCAGAAAAAAGGATATTGTTTTGTTTTTTACAGCTCACATGAGTAAATCATAGCAAGTAGTGGCTGCGAGAAGTCTTGATAGATGACTGAGGTGTGAGTAATGTTCATGTCACAGCTCAGCATTTCCTGAGCCCCCTTATGGATCTGTGCCTGCATGAACGCCCTTCTCTGAACATCCAGCTTCACTGGAAGGGAAGACATGCTGCCCTAAATCGAAGGTCAGGTTGACAAATACAGGGCTGATACCTGCATCGATCTTTGAGACGTGTGCAAGTGGAGCTGAGATTTAACAGCAAAAAAAGGAAGAACGAGCGTGGCATGTTCTGTTTATCTGCTGATGCTCAAAAAGAAAAGGAAATAGAGAGGGAGCGAGAGGTTGGGGTGTGGGAGGTGTTTGATGGGACTCTCCTTCCTTATACGGTCACATGCAGCCCTGGCACTAAGTCAGAAAGTCCAGTCAGGGAAAACATACTCTTTTTAAAGCTTACATAAACACGCCGGCTCACAGGCCTGCCCCCCTCCCCCACAACTCTCTGTAGCCCCTGCTGGGGTAGAGGAATGGACAGGAGATAGAAAGCTGTGGAATCTGAAAGGGAGTACGTAAATAAATTCCTGAGCTTTCAGTGCGCTGAGAGCCTTTGCACCTCTTATTACATCAGGAAATGTGATGCTGGCAGTCGGGACGCTGCTCTGACTGCAGACGGGTTGGGATGGGAGGAGTTCTGGGACATATTTGGACAAAGAATTGAAGGAAATCAGACTGGTGAGGCAGCGACGTTCCTAATTGCCTCACACAATACAGAGCTGCCTGACTTCAGTGCCTACAGGATATCACAAAAAAAAGCAAGAAGTCTGTAAATGTAGGTTTTAACCACATAATATTGACACTGCTGAAATCTTACAAAACTGAGTATTAAATTTACCACAGAGAATGTGATAAACCCTCTTGTGCAAAATCTCCTAATCTGCTGTTTTGGACCCAGGTGATAACTATGATGTCTGTGCCATTTGCCTGGATGAATATGAAGAAGGAGATAAACTCAGGGTCCTGCCATGTTCTCACGGTGAGTATTCTGCACCAGATAGCTTTAAATGCTCGTTTTCAGACAGAACAATTACACAACTGGTCATGAATCTGAATCCTAGCATGATTAGCAGTTATTTTTAGATTTTTTAAAAATGTTCTAAACCAGATGTTCTTGTTGTTCCAAGCCTACCACAGCAAATGTGTGGACCCCTGGCTGACTAAAACTAAGAAGACATGCCCGGTGTGCAAGCAGAAGGTGGTCCCCTCGCAGGGCGACTCGGACTCCGACTCCGACGAGGGCGACAGCGGCCCCGAGAACGAGGAGGTGTCCGAGAGCACGCCGCTGCTCCGCTCCCTGGCCTCCACCAGCGCCCACTCCTTCGGCACCATATCGGGGGCGTCGCGCTCCGAGCGGGACCAGGACTCCTCGGAGTACGAGGACGACGAGCTGGACAGCAGCGACAGCGAGGAGGAGGTTACCGTGGAGACCGTGGTGGTGCAGATGCAGCAGCCATGCTCCGAGGCCCACGAACAGGACCTGCCCCGCGCTTGATGGACATCTGTCAATAACTGGACTAATGAAGGAGCTCTACTGTACTCATAAAAATACACAAGTGGAAAACTGGAGCGGTTCTAAACACACGTGAAGCTTCACACAAAGTTCAGTAAAAACACCGTCTGTGTATATAAAGTAAAAATCACAACTTCCTAATCTCTGATTATCTCCTGTCCTGAATATATGTTGTAAATACTTGTTCATGCACCATGGAGTCAGCCTGAAGCACTATGCAGCACCGGTCTGGTGAAACTGAACTGTCAGCGAGTACAGCAGCAGTTATAGCCACAGCAATGTTGCATTGCCAATTTATTTCTAGCTTGATATTTGAAGGAGCTTCAGATTTTGTGCCACAGTTTGTTCCAATAACTGACGTCCTAAGTGAAACCAAAGCGTTTGGTTTGAGAGATTCAGGAAAAAAAAAAAAAAAGAATGTGCTCTTCGTGGCGCATCTTATGAAGTTGTGGGTTATTCTTGGCTCTGTGCTGTATGTGGGAAACTTTTTTTGCGACGTCACGCAGTTATTGGTAAGATTGCCACTATAATGTACTTTTTTTTTTAATCGACTTTTTCATAAAATGACATGTCAAATCATGTTGCCTTTTTAGTTTCCCTGCTTGTGTACATCTATTAGAATAAATCAAAAAGGAAAAACTCTTAACATTTCAATGATTTCCATAGATGTAACTTTATTCCCCCTTGAACATTTCCAGTTTTCTTGTCTGCATATTTCTCACCGATTCAGTCTCATGAACCAACTGCAAGTTAGACCACAGAAATGTCCCAACATGCAATATTTTTTTTTTATTTTCTGTATAGGATTGTAATTTTGAGCAGTTTTTATATTACAGGTTTAAACCTCAGTCTTGTTTTATCTTGATGAAATGTCCATTACTCTTAATTTTTTGCCTGCTATTGTACAGTGTCATTTAAATAAAGGGATTTTCTGTCCCAACATGTTAAAAACCTGAACATTTGTTCTGGAGCATCATCTGTGTGGTTAGGATCATCAAGTTTTCCAGGAAACTCCTGTACAAAATGAAGACTAGATTCTCTTAAAAACAACTCTTCAAACAAGCAGCACTTCAGAATACAACTTGCTGTTTTGAGTTGGAGCTCTCAATTCAAGTAGCACAGAACAAAATCGTTAAATCAGAGCAGTTTTTTTCCCAAAAAAGTAAAATTATCAGCATACCGGTGAAGAACTGACTTTAGACATTTGTCTGGTTGGAATAAATTTATTTGATCTGTTTGTAAACAAGGTGATAAATCAATTTATGGCATTTCTTGGTTTATGCATATGACATCAGATGCATTAAAGACTGTATCCCAGATGTAAGAAAAAAGAGAAGAAAACAAAGTGATGAGGAAAGGAAATGAACAGATCAGCAAAGAGGACTTTAAACAGTGTTTTAAATGAGTACACATATCCCACAAGGCCTAAACAGTGGAGCTGAAGCTACAAAAACTAGTAAAGACAAAAAGTGCCGATGAAATGACTCCTTAGCCAACAGTGGGTAAAATCCATCATACAGATCTCTACATTATGGCACAGGATACACAGGTTCTGCAGTTAAGTTTCAACAAGACAACCATGAGCATCTTTGTTCCACCTACCATCTCCCATTGAGTGTCATTTCTACTTTTAAAAGTTACGTTTGTATTCAGTTGGATGTTACAGTTAGCAGTACTGAGCGTGGACAGACCGAGTGATACCCCAGAGCTCAACTAACTATAATAAAAGGCAATTTACTCCACAGTTATGTAGTTAACACAGCACAGGGTTTGTACAAATACAAGTAAAAACCAGAAGAAATCTATTCAGGTTCTCCCACCCTTACCTGACCTGTAGCTTTATAGTTTGCCTGCAGTACTACGGTTTTGTTACTGCTTCCTTCATCAGAAAAAATAGATAGAAAAAAAATATGATCCTTCACATGATTTATAGCACTTGTATAAACACCCGAGCTGCAACTACACTTGGTCCTATTAAAATAAAATAAAACTAACTGAACCCACTCCAGATGGTTATATGCTGGGATATCTACTGTCCAAAAAAATGGCAGCCTTTCAAGATAAAGGAGAAAAAAAAACAAATATATTACAGAAGATGGCAAAACTAAACAGTGTCAAGAGCCTGAGTCCTTGTTACTGTGGAATGTCCATGGATTTTCTTTGTAGTGAGGGAGGTTGTAATGCCAGGAGAGGCGATGTCAGCTTGTGAGCGACACAAATGCTAACAAAGCTGGTTTATGATAGCCAACTGAACAGACAACCTTCCTGTAATAAAGTTGGTTTCAGGACAGTACAGTGACTCAGGAGGGAGAGGTGGGTAGTGTGTTTTTTATAAAGAATCTCAAAAGTATAGTGTCAGATTTTAGCTAGCAGGTCTGGGAAAACTAAAAAAATAATAATTTGGCAAGAGGGGACTATGGGTGGGGTTTGTCAGAGATGACAGTGGTCCGAGATATGCAGCGTCTCCCCTCCTGGAAATGGAGGAAATAAAGGAAGACATGATGAGCCTTGTTAAGAGTTTAAGCGTTTCAAAGGCATAGGCTGCTCAACAAGGGAGTGTGTATAACTGCGTCTGGGAGGATTAGCAAAAAAAAAGGTACCATAAAGAAACAAACAAGGAATTTCTACTACAAACTTGACACTATAGCTTTCATGGTCTAGGTTTTCTGCCAGAATTTATGTTTTGCTGGTCTTTAAGAACAGATTTTTCATGACACCCTGTTTAGCAACAAGCTCATCTTTGCTATGGATCAACTTAAGAGTGCTTTAAAGGAGATAGATTACATAAAGCAGGTGTGTTGGAGGGGAGGGTTCGGGAAAATATGACAACAAAAAGGGGGGTAAATGAGGGAAGGGGGAAAATGTAGGAAAGTGGGGGGGAAAAACATTAGGATTGGAAGTGGTGTGAAATGCAACAAGGTGGTATGGGTGAGCTGCTAGCTGGGTACAGGTTGCTTTAGTATCCGGACTTCCTCAGGTACTCAGCCATCTGAAAAGCTTTCTTGTTGAGCTGCCCTCCATGGACACCTTCCTTCCCCATGACCAAAACCATTGCTGGAGTACACAGAAGGACAAAAAAAATTAAATAAATAAACGAATGACAACAGCAAGAATGAAAAATGAAACTCTTTGTTCCACCTTCGCTAAACATGGGGCTACATTGTTGGGGCAGAGTCTGAACCCTGCATTAAGAAATGCTCCTGGGATTTTATTTATCGAGTCTTGCCTGAATGTGGGGAGGAAACATGGATTTGACAGCAATTTTTTAAAGTCCATTTTTGAGTTTTGTGTTTTTTGTCTTCCTTTTATTTTTCTCTCCCTCTACTACACATTTACTACATCTAACTAAAACCCTGAATCCCTCAAGTATTTTGCCATCGAGTATGCCTTCTTATTCAATCCGCCTCCATGGACCCCTTCTTTTCCCATTACCAAGACCAAGACTGAAAGAAAAGAGACAGAGAAGGAACGTTTAGAAGGAGTGTGGAAATCACAAGTGAAGAGAAAAGCACAGAGCCATATAGCAGCAGACAGGACAAGACAGCAACAAAAAGAGGACGACACAGGAGCTGAGGTTTTAGTTTAGGCCAAAACCTTCTTTTTCTTATCAGAGCTGCTGGTGATGAAGGAGATCACAGATAAACGACACATGCAAACCTAATTAAGCTTACACCCGTTAGAATTAGAATCAAAGATATGTTTTTGTCCCCAGATTACCTCTGACAATTTTTCAACAATAATTTGAACATGGAGGAACACTACTGTTGACTATTAAACAATAATTGTCTTATAAGATTTGACAGCATACTAAGTGTGTGTTGCACTCCTGTAATCTGCCCATTTACAATAATCTCACAGCCAGCTACACACGAATTGCTCAAGCCAGCAGTGTCTTTCAAAAACATTGGTAGAACTGTCAGATGTGTTATTTCTTCTCTTGCTCTGGCTAAACAGTGAGGATCACTGCTAAAATTGAGCCAAAAAAAATAAATGTTTAACAAATCTAAGCATGTTCGGAAATATACCCGAGGCGTTGTTGTATTGCGAGAAGGATTAAATGCACTCGCATAGTTGGCTGGCTGTTGCTCGAGAGCATTCTTGCACTGACAAGAGATGAGCATTTTGTCTAGAGATAGTTAATGATTTATCAAATGTGTATAATTGACACGTCAGATAAAAAGGTATCAACTTCAGATCCCAACACACCTGCTGTATTGATTCAATCAGTAAAGCCAGATATGCCTTGCCTTGTTTTTCCTTCCCAACAACAAGTTAGTCAAAGAACAGGTTCTTCAGGAAATAGCAACATGCAGCAAGCCAGCAGCAAAGAATGAAAAAAAGCAAAGGTTCTGACAACAAACTAATCTTTAAAGCAGCACATACATCAGCATGCTCAGAGTACCTCTCCTCAATACACGAGAGAACCCTTAAAGCGACCAACAGCATGTACAGAGGAACAGATTTATAGTTTAGAGACAGTGTGGGAAGCTTAATCAAGAGGGAGAAAGACATGGAAAGTTTAAGCAAATTCTGGGCTGCAGATTCAGGTTGGCGTGTTGAAGACAGGAACCAGTTTGTCCTTGTAGCCACACCTGTAAGTAACAGTGCACAGGCCCTTGTATAGACAACATAAATAGAACTAGCACAACTCAGAAAAGTCCATAAAGGCATCATGGTTGACTCCCCCCCGTGTGGCATCCATCTATTTTTAAGAAACTTTTGTCTCATATCTAAAAACCAGTACATTTAAAAACTAACACTACAAACTTCACACTTAAAAAAGCTACAGACCTGAAATCAAATACTCTTTGGCCTGACTGCAAAACATTTCACTCACAAAATGTAAAAAGTTTTTTAAAAAGGGCCGAGGGTCAGAAAAAGGTTTCACTCACGTGTCCGTTTAGTTTTGACCAACGCACCAATTACGTTTGGATCTCATACACTGAAGTAGTGACTAAATTGTTGACATTCCATATTTAGGACAAAATATGTTATTAGCTCAATGAATCTTGTTAAAAACATCTTTCTAGCTTAAAGTAACTTAAACATAAGATTCCAACCAACACTACTGAAAGTGGAAAAAGACAAAATAGTTACCCACAGAACTTTAAAACTTGTCATATATTGAGGAAAGGTGCATTTAAAACACCTGTACAACATGCAGTCAAAACACATCAGCTATAATAAAACAAAAGGGACTATATCCAAGCAGGCCACGTCACTTAAGCCATTATACTAAGATGTTAAAAACGACAAATAAAAAAAAAGTGCTCACCTTTGCTTGCTTTGCCTAAACAAATATTGTATGTTGGCTCCCCCGATTGACTCTTTGTCCGCATGTCCATTGTCCAGTCACCGTCAACTGGGATGCTGTCTCTGATTACTGAGCACTTTCTACTGCCTAAGGTCAGCCCATTGGTGAAGAATCCCTCGCGGTCCTTTCCTATTAATACGTCAATTTCATCAGGCTGAAACAAAGCACAAATCAGTAAACATTAGCCAGACTTGTTCATTTCCACACATTTAGAAGTCTCAAGTGACATTTGACAGCAAAAGATGTAAAACTGCAGTATATAGATTTTTTTTTCATTTACTTTATGTATTTAACTTCAATTTATTGGGAAACTATACCAGAATAAACTTAAAGTTGTATTTAGATGGGAAGGTAAGTTATGTACAATTTCATGTATGCTATTGTTTCTCCAAATGGCACAGAAAAGAGTAAACAAAAATCATTTCGAAAACATGGCAAGTAGATTTCTTGCATTTACAAAAATAAATGTGAGAACAGACTGTACTGTTAATGATTTGAGTTTAAAAAAGGTCACATTGTTGGGCCTTTTATCATTATGACTAATCAAAACAAAAAGCTACATCACAACTCTATCAAAATGAATAAGTGTAGATATCAGTTTATTTAAGTAATTAAGAAATAAGTGTTCTATAATCAAAACACAAAACCCTGAAATCTCAGGTAAAAAGTACACAGTCAATACACTTGAAAGCTTTTAGGAAGAAACATGAAACTTGACTTTTAGTGCTAGGATTAGCATGTTAGCTAAATGGACAAGCCCCATGAATTACTCGTTTCTCTTCCTCTACTTAACACGTATTCATTCATAAACGCAATTTATAATTTCCATAGCAGTTATTTACTAACCCTGCCCAGCCCTTTAAAGTGCAAGTCTGAAAGAATAGTGTGTAACCAAAGATCCTCAAACATTTAATGTGAAATATTCGCTTCAGTTTGTCTTCCATGTGATTATTCAATAAGGAAAAAACATCGAGAAGCATTTACGGACACTCCCAAGAGAAGCCTGAACTAAATGCGGATATGGATGGCTCAGCGCATTCATTCATACATAAGGGCTAGGAAAAACGACGAAATAAGATATATACATTTATCGGTTTTTTTATAACACCGATCCCTACAATTTATTTAACGTTTGGAATATTTGTCAAGTACAAAAAGACAAAATGGAGGCTCTAAGAACCGCCGCAGTTGACCGGTTAGCTTAAGAGAAAAGTAACTTAACAATCGGCACTCGATTAAAATTGAATCATTAACAATAACCAATTCTGTTCCACAACATAGATAATGTTTAACGTTTTGTTTAACTTTCATGAACAAAATAATTTAAAAGAAAAAACTGGGAGTGTATCCGCCATTTTGGAGAAAAGGGGCGGTTGTGACGGCGTGATTTCACAGAAGCCGAGCAGAAAAAAGACCCAACAGTACGGCAGCACGTCAGACACTGCTAGCATTTAGCTTCAATTTGTTTCCCATTGTGCAGGAAACTTCAAAGCTAACTGCGAAGTAGCTAAGTTGCTAACGTGGTATAATTCTTTAAAAATACTAGTAGCTGACAATTTAGATGCGTGAATTTAAGACGATAGACATCGTTTGCCAAAAGGAATTGATCTTGAGCTAGACTGCGCCTCAGAAACATTGGCTGGTGGTGTGCAAAAAAATGCACCCTTGGAAAATTCTGGTATCCCAGCCAGCCTAAGAAAGCAGATTACACTTGCGTAACTAAAACACATTGGTTTTACATATGTACATGCGTTACTCTGTGTGGCTTTAGTCTTTCATTCAATTTGAATCTAAATACAGGGTCTTAAATGCGTTAGATGAGGCGTGCCTCCTTCGGCAGGGGTGCGTTTTTCGGCACAACACGGGTATCACACGCTAGTTAGCGTTGCTAAAATTTTAGCAGCATTAGCTTTAGTTCATTGAACGCTTAAGTCGCTAGCTTACTAAATAACTGGCGTTTTTTGGATTCCCCAAAAGATGCATAAAAAGTCATTATTTTGCAAAAAAAAAGGCACTATAAGAAATGCTAACAAAAAACACATTCCAACCCTGCGTGTCTGTGACCACCGGATGCCATGTGTACCGCACTCATTCAACAAGGCCTGGCTATGCAGATAAAAGAACAGCCATGCTAAATGTACAGTTTCGCCTCTTTTAGATTACTGATTCTGAAGCAAAGTTCACACTAACCGTCAGGTTGGCGAAGACACCGCCGGCAAACGCTGCCCAGACGTATTTGGCGTCCGTGTACCCAGCAATGGCTGCGTCCTGGCAGGTGCCATCAGCCATCAGGTTGTCCACGTAGCTTTGCCAGGACATGTTAGTGAAAGGGTGGGAAAAGGTACGCTAAGTAAAGATAAACCACAATCGTCTCTTAAACGACGAAAACCTGCGGGAAAGTTTTTGTCGGTGGCTAATCTCCAGCAAGCAAAGCCCCCCCGGCTCCGTAACGTCCCGGCTTTCTTCTAGTCCAGGCAACGAAAAGAAGCCGCTGAGCTCAGACAGAGGCTTGGGTGTAGTCCTGACTATATCCCTCCGCCTGAGTTGTTCTTCGTCCTGCTTCCTTATTCCATAAAACACTACGCGGCGGAGGAATACCACGGTTGATTATCTAGAAAAACTCTACAGACTATTTTTTTCATGGGTTGTTTTGCTTGCTTTGCGTAACCAATATGTTATTTGAATTAGCAAACAGATTAGCTTTTGTTAAAGCCTCGTGCAAACTCAGGTTGTGGAATATATTAAGTTTTACATTTTTCATTCGGAATTACATGTTTTTTGTCCCACAAGCCCTTCTGCTTAGGGCAGGAAGGAAGGTGTGGACCCCTAAACTGAAGTAACTTTTGGGGCCATATTGATATTATTTATTTAAGAAATAACACTTTTGAGTATTTGCACGTTGCTTTCAGGGTTTTAAATCACACAAAACAAAGCTGCTTCTAGCTTTATTGTCATATCTAAAGTTTGAAGCGCAGACAATCTCTAGATTTAACATCTGAAATGATGAGAAAATCAGTTTACTCATTACTCAGCTATTGCTGTGCAGGCCACAAGTGGATCTAAGCTGTTTCTTTATTCAAACTTAAAAGTTACTTTACTTAAAGTAACGTATTTTTATGAACTAAATCATTTGAAAGTGTCACAGGAATGAGAAAAAAGTTCAATGAACAACAAACTACAAACCAAATTTAAACAAAGATAACGCAGATTTACACAGAGTGCTGTACTGACTTTAAAATTGTGAAGGACTTGAAGGAACCAAAAACTGTTGTAAGTTGACAAAGGCTTTAATGAACTGAAGCTCTTTCCAGTGATCTGAGTTTTGCAGATTTTTGAGTATAAGTAAAGACATTTGAAAAACATCAATTCATTAAAAAACAATATTTTGTGATCCTCTAAACATTAAGACATTTAAGGCTACCGCCCTGTTAAGCCCTTTGGAAAGTCCAGCCCTGCTTGTGTTAAACCCTAAATCATTAAATTACTCCACCACAGACAACACAGACACAATCAATGAAGCAGTCAGTAGGAAAGCACCCTAATTAAAACACAAAAAGAATGAAAAAAAACACCAGCACGTCATATATCACTCGTGTCAATGGACGTTGCACTTTGGACAAGTTAAACCAACATTTAAGAATACTTAAATAACAAGACGAGGGTGTGACTTGTTTCCCTGAGAACACCTTATATACAATAAGGGAAGTGTTCAGTTTCAAACAAATCTGCATATGTGAGTTTACACAACATACACACACACTCATTCACACGCCTGTCGACGATGTCAGTTGTGAAATGAAACCCTTGACTTCTATAGGACAATATCAGACCAGCGTGCCCGCATGTGTCTGTTTGTATTTGCTCCATGGAAACCATTAATAAGAAAACCGCATGACTCCCATGGTCTAGTTGTTCCCTCTCCTTCGCCTCCTCTTCATTTGTAAATGCATGAGCTGAAAAACTGCAGATTTTCAGCTGAAAGGAGAGAAAAAGGTTTTTACCCGTGATTTCATACAGATGTAAGAAGTTGATCTGGTAGGCTACTCTTATTTTGGATTTTAAAAAAAATGTTTGATGTGCTTTTTGAATACGTGATCGTGGACTTGGTTCGAATCATATTTAAAATCAAAGAAAACAAAAATCAGTGACCCCCGTGACCCTGAAAGGAAGAAGCGGGTAAAAGATAATGGATGGATGGATGAAAACAAAAATCAATAATTAGTGACTTGTTTAAACAAAAAAAAAAGTTCTGCGTGTCATGGACAGATTAAATTTAAGTTTCCTCTGCTTCTACCCACAGAAAGTGCAGAGAAAGTTATTCATTGACCCAACCTGTCCGTCAGTCAGACACACCCGGATCCTGATCTCCCCGTTGGCTGGGGGCCGTTTCCATGGTCACCTGTGTTTTGCACCTCTGCTGAGTCAAAATGGTTGGACTTGCAGCTCAGCCTGGGGATGAGTCACGCAGATACAGATGAGCTAACTCGTTTGCTTCAATGAAAGCTTCATTTTAAGCAGAGCAGTTAGTTTACATTTCTAAAACAGATGGATAAGACAGCTTCTCAAGCTTTTTTCCTTCATTTTTCCAGCTACACACCTTCAGCATATGCAGGTTTGAAGGATGTCGAACTGTTTAAAAGCAGCATTATCACTGTTTTGAAGCCATGAACAACCACAATTTGTTTACGTTTATGCCCCGTGACCAAAGAACACAACCCTTCAATAAAACCAGATGTTTGCTTCAGATCAAATGCCACAAAAGTTGGACGTAATAAACCAGAATATAGAATAGAATAACTTTATTGTCACTCATAAAGGATTGCTCCCTATGATCGGTGATCAGCAGAAGCTACTCACCAATGTTTGGGTCGACATTTGCAAAGTTGGAGCTTAACGTGAGAGGAACAACCGGAGGTTCTGCTTTGTCTCACGTAGCCGGAGCCAAAAATGGCTCAGACCATTTTTCACCACAACTGATCAAAATCATTTACTCATGACCCCAGTTCGCTCGTTGTCCTGCATCACAGCAGAAAGAAGAAAAAAACAAGAGAGATTTATTTTTAGCTCACATAAGACCTCTCAGCGTTTGTTTTATAATATCCAAAAAGATTTAGTTTTACGTTGGATGATATTGAAATGGGCGTTGCAGTGGCGCAGTGGTTCAGTGGCTCAGTTGGTCGAGCTGTTGCCTTTCAGCAAGGAAGGTGCTGGGTTGAATCCCGGATGGGGACCTTTCTGGGTCGAGTTTGCATGTCCTCTCCATGCACGCGTTGGTTTTCTCTTGGCACTCAGGTTTCGTCCTACAGACCCAAAACTTGAATGTTAGGCTAATTAGTATCTCTAAATTGGCAGTCGGTGCAAGACGAACGGTTGTTTGTCTGTATTCTAAAAGTAAGAAGTAATGAAATGTGGTGTTTTATTAAACAAAGTCAATATATTAACTTGTCATATTTTGCTGAAGCAGCATTATTGAGTAGCATCAGGTGGAAAATATAAAGAAAAGTTAGGAAAAGTTTTTATTTTTGACTTGACATTTGGTAGCATAGAAGCAGTAACCTTTGACCTCTGAGAGCTGAGAGTCCTTCAGCTTGTTTTTGGACACGCAGCGAGGCAGTCTCTCTGCGTTTCGCCCAACTGAGGAGAACAATGACGTCACACTCCACACACACATGCAAACTGAGTCTGAACAGCACACACCCAAGCTTTATGGTAAAACAGGGGTATGCAAACGCGTTCTCTACTCACGTTCCACACATACAGGAGAGGTGAGTTTACGTCAACCCCGGAGGGAAAGTTTGGATTTGAATAGCGATGGTGCGGTCGGAGGGCCTCACATGCAACACATAGCAGGAGGAAAACAGAAGCCAGTGATTGGCTACAGTTATTGTTTTTTTATTTGATTCATTTATAACTTAGCAAAAAAAGGAACATGGCATATCATTAAACAAATAACATATATGTATCTATTTTACAATGTAATCCAACAAAACTTTTATAACTCTGACATAAGAGGAGGTGGGCGATGACTTCTTGGCGATCCTTCAAGGAATTCTAAGCCCTTTTTTTGTTTTATCTCTATCCTTTGTCCTGTATGAACCCATTTTTCTCTTGAACACTTTCTATAAAAGCATTATTATACAGTAAAAAAAGGCAGCCATGATGGTTTAGATGTTGATTCAAGCCTTTATGTTTAAACACACTTCTAAAAATTGGAAACTTTTACTCTCGTCAGAAAAGTTTGGTTTAAGTGTGATACATTTTCAGAAGAACATTTGCTGCCGTCCTGCAGATATGCAGGCGCACACGCAGGCCAACGTTCAGTATGATAATGTACAGACTGAGTATAAAGGCCTAGTGTTGTGAAGGCATGAATAGTCAGGATTCACAGAGAAAGATGAAGTGACTTTTAGTCTGAACTGACATATTTATGCTCTAATCTTTCTGTTCGAGAGGCTGTTTGACTCTGATTTCTATCAAGCTTTTTGGAAAAGTTTGATTCTTATTAGTAATATATGCAGTTTTCTCAAAATTTAACTTTTAACTAACATTTTTCCTTTTTTTAGCCTTTATTATTTATTTTGCTCGTTTTAGTTTCTTGGAAAGAACATGCAACTTGTGGTTCACAACCAACGTTACGCAGCACAAATCCAGGCCTGATGCTTCATTTTATGTTTTAGAGATGACCTCGTCCTCAAATACAGTGAGTCAACATTTCTACACCTGCCTAGTCCTTTGACCACCACACCCACTGATAAAAATGTGCATTTACAAGTCATGTACAGTGCACCTTCAGTCCAGCCTACACAGCCATTTGCAAACCACAACCCACGTATACACCCACTTTCTCAAACACAACATCTGTAGAAGTCTGTTTAAAATATGCACACATTTTTCTGCATCCTCACTTCAAAACCTATTGTCACAACTTTGCAAATGCATGTTTAAACCACTCGTACAAAACAAACATAAGTCATGTTTTCACATAAAAATGATTTTAAAATCACTTTAATTATGTCATGCTTGAAGAATGAAGACACACCTTTTCAATGAGAAACATTTGGTGCTGGAATTGAAGTCACTGACACAGAGAACACTGTTCGTCCAACAGTAAACAAAGTCCAACAACAACAACAACAACAACCAAAAAAGTAAAATATACTCAGAAAGAAACTTTTCTGCAAAACAGTTTAAAGGCAAAAAGGCAAAGCTTCTGCAGCAAAGTAGGCTGAGTTTTAATGAGTTACTTTGAAGTTATTTATTTATAGTCCTTCAAAATTAAACATCATTGTAATAATAAAAAATACGACAACAAAACCCCATTCACACATTTCCAGGAATTTTGCCAGAAGTTGACACAATTTGCATACAGAACAAACACAAACATTTAGAATTCAGAATACAATGACTGTTCACAAGATGTAAAAATATATTTTTTTAAAATTTATTTATCCTATTAAATACTATTAATAACTAGTATTATGTTTAAGAGATTCAGATATACAGGTGATCAGTTTGTCAGAGGAGGATTTGTCACACTGCTCTGTGGTGACCCCTTGTGGCTGTAGATGTTTACTGCAGCGCAGCGAGGAACCCTGAGAGGAAATACTGAGGCCCTGGTCACCAAAATGAAAGAAAGAAAGAAAGAAAGAAAGAAAGAAAGAAAGAAAGAAAGAAAGAAAGAAAGAAAGAAAGAAAGAAAGAA
>JAVKLF010000083.1:6882682-6894997 GCA_034783495.1 Millerichthys robustus | reverse complement strand
CATGTCACCCCACATAATGTAGGGGGAAGTGTTCCTGTTTCAGCGACAGCTCAGCCTTTTGTTTCAAGCTCCAACACAGTCCCTGCTGCCTCTGTCTCCACCAGTGTGGCTCCCAGCGGTAGTTGTAGTTCCCGGTTTAGGGTCATTAAACTTGACCATGGTAGCGGAGAGCCATTCAGACGGGGCAGGTGGACATGCACTGAGTTCTATGAGAAGGATTCAGATTCAAGTGTTAATCGAACTGTGGACAGCATAAAGCCGACTGTAACCTTCGATCAAAGTATAGACCGGGACAGTGGATTAGGAGCCACTATTACTTCTATAGTCAACAGTGCTTTTTCTGCACAGACTTTTGAAAACCCCACCGATGGTGTCTACTCTGTCTCTGCAGGACATCCTACTCACTCCCACACTTCAGATCTTCTGCAGCACGGCTACATGTTGTCTCCTCAGATTGGGAGTGGAGCAAGTGCCTTCCAGCCCACGGGGTTTATAACCGCAGCATCACAGCAAACCAAACATGCTCAGGTCAATATGCAGCCCGTTACTCCCCAAAACTTTATCTCAAACAGCCTCAATGGTGTCCACCAAGGTGCCCCTGCCTCACAATCCCAGCAGTTTGCTCATTCTAATCATCCCGCTGGCTTTTCCTCTGGCCACCCAGACTATTATCAGCAACACTTTGGCTTGAACTTAACATCCTCCTCGGTAGGGTCTTCAGCCAGCCAGGTGTCCTCCCCTCCATTTACATCTACTGGACCAGTAACTCAAGGGATGGTTAGAGAAGCAGGCTCAGCCCAGGGTCTTGTACAGCAACAACTGGGCAAGGCACCAGTCCTGTCCCCTGTCCTCACAGGAAACCCACAGCAGCAGCCTGTCAGCCAGACTCAACCTTCAGGAGGGTTAGGCATTGTCCCCACACCTTCCGCAACCACCGCTTCCTCTCACAGTGTTGACCGGAACGTGCCTGCTGCAGTGCCCAGTACAACCAACATACCTCTGGGTGTGTTGAATCAGGTCCCCAGCACAGGAGGACATGTCCAGCTCCAAGGAGCACATGGGGGAAACACAGTAGACCTTGGCTCTGGCTACACTAACCAGGCAGAAGATAGCCAGAACTCTGACGTCATACCTCACCACAGTGCCGGTGCAGTACTTGGGAACGATGGTGTAAAGTCTCCTGTTTGGGAGGGTCTCAACCTGCCTACCCCTACTGTCAACAGCCTTTTTAACATCCAGATACCCCTGGATGAGGATGAAGACAGGTAGGAAGATATAATACAGAAATTACTGTTGTGCATTTACCATTCTGATTGGTAATATGGTATTACAAAATTATTGTCATTTTGTCCGAGTACCAGTAAGTCAAGAAAATAAGTTCATGTGCAATTGTGTTAGACCAGTGAAGGTGTTAAGAATGCACCTGGAAGTTTGCTCTTATACAAAACATTCTTCTGTAATGATGTGGACGTCTGTGGAGAATTCCTTTCCCTTCAACATTACCCACACAAAGCAGCTACAACTATGTGGTTTTACTGAAAAGATGCTCATATAAAGCATTTTCCCCTTTAATTGGATTTCAGTTGTAGTTTCAGAAGAGTATGATACTAGGATTAGAAGCACAAAAAGGAAAATAAACTAACACGCAGGAGAGGTTACTTGTTTTTTTCATGAATGAGAAATACACATAAACCTAGACAGTCTATATAGACGCCTGTACTTCTTTTTAGCTTTAAAGAAACCTTTGGATTGCCTTACCAGACACAAACTAGCTGGCTTTTGTTGCTGAGAAGGGAATAAATAGTCAAACATAAAGAGTGGTTTTTATTTTTAATGTAGGAGACGTGGTTAAAATACTCGTACTGGGCAGTTTTCCCAGCCTTCCAACTTTAAACCTCATAAATACAGATTTGCCTATGTTACTCTCCTAATGTACACACTCTGGTTTAGTCTGTCAAATGGCCCTCACAGAGCTGGAGCTGAAATGTTGCAACACTCAGGCAGTGAGACGTGTTGCTGGAGTCTAGGTGATGTTTAAGCCAAGAATAACCTAAATGAGAGCTGGCGTCCAAGCACGTGCATAGTCTGGTCCTGTATTTATATAGGCTTCAGTGTTTGTCAGTGTGCCTTGTTCTGTGCTTGTTACAAACAATCCAGTCAGTGTGTGAGATTTTATTTGTAATTTAAGAAGGCTGAGCTCAGAATTTTATTGTTTTTAGACCCCAATACTTATTGTTGATAGAATGGTGGAAGAACATAAGTGTGTAATCATTCCTTTTTGTGACAAGAAAAGATAATATTCCATTTTTAAGTCCATTTCTCAGGGTTAGGGTGTGTTTGTGTAGATTTTTTAGTTATGTAAGTGAAATAAATCAGTGGCTATCTGTGTGAATTTTAAAGGTCCTAGTAGCAGGACATGCAGAATGCACATATACTTCTATATCAACCACACACACACACACACACACAGGTAGAAACAATAGCTGGCTTGTAATTCTCTCCGTGACAGCAGTGAAATGACCAGACTGAATCAGCAGGGTGCTGGGTGCCTTCTGCTCCTGCCCTCGGACCAGAGGCCTAAAGGGCTGTCAGCGTCGAGGCATAAGTGTAACTTTGTATTGACTTGCTGTTCACTGGTGAAGTGTAGTTGTTCTTCCTTTAATTTGACCTAATTTGTCTTTTAAACTAAATTAGCTCGACTTAAAACTGAACTCTTAGTTTTTGTTAATTAAGTTGTCTGAACTATCACCTGTCAGTTATTCAGAACATGTCAACAGGATAACCGTAATGTATTATCAATATGAAGCATCAGGTATTAAAGATTTATTTCAAGGACAAACATGCTATTTTTAAGAGATTGTGACCCCCGTGAAAGTTTGAAATATTTAGTTATCAGTCATTTTTGGCTGTTATAGTGAAAAGAGTGCGAACAAGTGTTTTTCTGCTGACAGTAACCCTTGTCCTGAAGATTTTTCTTCCCCAGTGCACAGCACATTTAACACATTTTTCAAACCCTGTAACCCCAAAACGTAGTAGCTCGGTGGTCAGTTCTGCAGGTTTGAGCCCATGTTTCAGGAAAGGCATTTAGCATAAAACAATTTCTTTTATGCAAGGTCACTTGCTGTGTTGACCTCTTAAGAAGGGAGCAGATGAAAGAAAAACAATAATATTGATGATAATAATGTTCTTCGGGAGAATGTGGCAGGAAGTGCCCAGTTTTATAAGAACCTTAACTCTGAAAACATTTGTTAATGATTTTATAGCTGTTGTTCAGCTTTTCTACAGAGCTAGTCTTATTTTCATTTTGTTGTAGATGGTTTCTGCATCTTTGTAACGTTTTATGAAAAAATCCCTATGGTTTCAAATTGTGAGCCTCAAAGTTTTAAGTGAGCTTTTGGAACCCAAAGGCAAGTTGGCAGCTAGTCTTAATTTTAGCTTCATACAGCTGTAATTAACATGCCTTGGTATATCAAAACCTTTTGATAAAGTGTGTTTCAGGTCCAAACATATAAAAAAAAACACACTTGTACATAATTTGACATGCGGTTTTAAACATTTTCTTCTTCTTGGCATAGGAGCATTGTTCTGTGTACAAATTCAGACTCTCTGAGGGATTTGCTCCAAGTTTCATTGATCTGGTTTGAATTAAAATTCATCACAAAAGTGGAACAATGTATTGTAGGGGTGGAGCTGTGAGATAACAATGATTTCCCCTCAGCTTGAAACGATTAGCATTTTAGCTCAGCACACCCAAGTAAAGTGGTGAAACTGCCCCTGGGAAAAATTGTTCATCAGAGCACTTGGCCTCCAGTTTGATTTCTTTTTTTCCCTGGCGAGGACACCCTCCACTTTACTGCATCAATGAGAAATAATGATTATTAGTTCATAAGTCATTATTTTCTCAAGCAGACTGATGATAGCGGCTTACTTAAACAGTAGGATAATAAGCAACTTATATTTAATTCTTGCAAGTTAATCTTATTTTTATTTTAGAAAGGAATAAGTTCTGTAATATTTTAATCTTTCAATAATTTATCATCTGTGTCACTTTTCAGAACTTGAACAAATGACTAAAATTATGGTTTAGATAGGCGGACTTATCAAATATATTCACAATGTCTCTGATATCTTAGGAACACACAGGTTTAGTCACAAAAGCCTTTACTGCTCCTGTGATTTACAGTGAAATAGTCTAATTTATGACATTTTTTGTCTGCATTACTTTTGAATATGAAATTCCTAAAAAGCAAATTTAAACTTTCTACTGGTAATTTTCCATCACAAGAGTAGCTCTGACAAGCCAACTACACTTTTTTTTGTTTTCAAGTTAAACAGGTTTTTTTTTTTACAGAACGATAAATGTTTCAATCTGTTGCCGCTTAGTCATAGCATTATGGCATGCCGTGTCAAGGGTTAGAAAATGTAGGACAGAGTAAAAAAAATAAAAAATTCCGCCTCTTTTTACAGCAGTTTTGAATTGACACTGTAATCATAAGCATGTAAGTCTGTTTCCGGTACATGAAAAGCCTTCTTATCAGCAAACAAGTCAATGAACTTGGGTCAACAAAAAGGAATTAAACCAGCTGCCAAATATGCAGAACTCCTCTGACTTATCAGATAGCCCGCATGTGACACCACTACTGGGTTGTGAAAACTTTGATAGAAAATAGTCTTACTCTATTTTAATGTTAAGTAGAACTACAAACGGTTATGACAGATGACCCCTCAACCTATGCTGCCACCCACATCATTAGAGGACCATTCTGACTGCTGGCTTATAGATTCATAAGTTATAATATTGAAACCTAGTTGTTAGGTCAGTGTACCACACAAATCGCTTAACTCCCTCCCAAAAATCCAGTCATTTTATTTTTCCATTGTGGGGAAAAAAGTTAGTTCTTAGAAAGACATGATCAGTAAAATTGTTTTAAATGAAGAATTATTGTTTACTGATTGTGGAAGTAAAATAAAGTTGGACTAAAAGCACCCATCAGTGTTTCATTTGGTGTTTAAGAATAGTTTTATGGGGTGTATCTGTATCCTCAAGATTTCAAATTATGTCATGCATACGTACGTTTCCCTGCCTCCATGGGCTTGGACCTCTAATAGACTTGCAGTTTACTTAAACTGATGGTCAACAGCAAAGTAAGTGGGATTACACGCTGCTGGAATTTGAAACAAAACAAAATGAGAGGTGTAACATCTTCACCTTTAGATTAGAAGTCCAGTTTTGTTTTAAAACATTGTTGTATCCCTGTTTAGCAGAGAAAGTTGTGATCTGGTTGATGGGTACTAATTAAACTATGATTCTGGTGAACAAAAAAGCCAACGTTATAATACTGACGTCAGTCTTTTTTATATACGTGCCAGCAAAAATTAGTTACTGGATTGACTCAAGATTAGTTGAAGCTTAGAAGGTGTCATTATTGTTAAGTATGGATGATTCTTGGTTGACTTTAATCTTTTTCAAAGATGGTATTTTACTTGTCAGTTCAGTGAATGGTTTGAAGGACTGAGGAGAAGATTGGAGTACATTTAGTCCTAACCGAACCACTTTTTTTCACAACGCCATGCTTATCTGTGACGTGCATTGACAGACGATTGACGTGACTTTGATGCTGTGACCCGAGGCCCAGCTTAAAGTTTCTTATTATGTTTCATTCCTTCACCCCTAAATTTGGGGCGAATGCACGTTTGCGTTTTTTGTGTACAGTTTTTAAAAAACAATTTTACTGTACTAGTATAAGAATGTTTTGATTACAATCATCCCAAGTAAGGCAGTGTTTTTTTTTTAAAAACTTGGTTTAAATTATCACCCCACCCAGAGCTCCTAGACACATTTAACTTGCATAAATTTAGTTTTTTTTCTTTTATTATTGTTTATTCCATAGCATGCTAGCGAGTTTAGCTTTGTGATTTTTAGTTTCAGTCCTAATGTACGCTGTTTATGAAATGAAGAGTTTCCAAAGCACACCACTGCAACTGTCAAACAGATTTGTTAAAATTAAAATTTTATTGTATTGTCATTGTTTACTAAGTTGTATCACTAGGTCTGCCTTCTTTTACTCTGTTTCTCCTAACTGTTAACGCTCTCTACAACCAACGTTGCAAACTGCAGTATTGTTTTTATTTCACATTGGGTTTCTGGTTTAAGCGTTTAAGCAAACCCTCAGTTTGTCCTAGGACTGTTCTTTTCTTTAAGCTTGTGGTAAAAATTGAAGTGTTGAGCAATCAGCAACATTTTTTACAAGCTTTATGGCTGACCAGATTTGGTTTCTATTAACTATGTCTACTGGAACTGCCCTTGTAGTGTTCATTCTTGGTTTCCAGCTATGTTGTTGATTTTACTTGAATAAGTTAGAGTTTGCACATTCTGTTTTCTGTATGTTTCTTATTTTTGCTCCTGCCAGTCTGTATTTTTGTCCCAGAATAATTTTAACGCAACTTCAACAATTTCTATAAAAATAAATACCCGAAAAGCAAAGCCAGTTTAACACAACATTCAAATATTGCTAACCAGAAATGCTGACTGAAGAAAAAAAGTTCTTGCTATGAGTAATATTTAATAAATGTTCAGCCACAAGAATGAATTATTGCCAGTTTAGTTGCATCTAATAAGGGAGTCACTGTGCAACATGTTCAGGCGGGAGCGTTCCATTTTGGAGAATCTTGGAGTTAATCTAATATTTCTTCACAGATGAATTTACAACATTTAATTTAGCTGGTTTATGCAGATTTAAACTATAACCAAAATATGCTTCTAGTCATAGCTTTATGTGAAGTTACTTATTTTTCAATTTGATATTTGTGTTATTTCAGACAAAAGAGAATTGAGCCAATTTGAGCTGAGTATTTAATTTAATTTTTGACTACTCATTGGAAATCAGTAGCCTTTTTAGTTTTCAGAAAAGTCATTAATTTAATGTTGTGCAGAAAAAAAACATCTTAGCAAATAAAAACTGCAGAACACACTAGGACTGATTGTGGTAATTTGGTTTTGTTCACCTTACGGACACTAAAGACGTGTCAGAAGTTTTAAAATAAACCTGTTGCTGTGCATCTATGTGCACTGAACTTTGAAAAGTAAATTTGAATACAAGGCCAAAAAAACTACTTTCACTCTTTGGGTTTCACATTGACCTTACTGGAATTAAGCCTGAAATGTATCCTTTTTTGATGTCCGAGGTCTTTTAAAGTGCACTTCCTCAGAGTTCATCTTGCTTATTTCCGATTTTTTTTTTCAGTCTGTGTGGGTTTACTGTAAAGTAGATATGCTGATGCAAAATGAAGGAAGTGAAAAAGAGAAAAGTTATTCAAAGTCCATTACTGGACTGTTTCTGTGAAGGGTTAGGCGCAACGATTTCACACAGCCAGTGTGCCGAATAGCCGCATATTAAAGTTACTTTTATTTCTGTCTGTCTGTTTATTTTGGTCAAAAATAGTAGGAAAATAAACACAAAACTAACTTGAAGTGCTTAAAGTTAAAGAGTTATGCTAAACCAATCTTGTGATTGTAGAAGTAGGCATGTATTGTAAATGTATTTTCAGCTGTAAATAAGCTGTTGTTAAAACAAACAAAAGTATAGTTGTGCGTTAAGTTGGACTCCCACAGTGAGAAACGAGAGCTGAACAACCAGGTTTCATTGCCTAGGGCCTCCCAGAGCTCAAGATGTCTGTATTGTGAGTAATGAGGATGTGTGGAAAGCATGGCAGGCAGCTGCACTTGAGTCATCCATCCTTTTTCCCTGTTTTCAATGGACCTCGTCAACTAGATCACTGGTGCCCGTGAAGCTTCATCTGTTCTTTGGTTTAGTCTGTGTGTTGTGGTGTGACAGTGCTGGTCTGGATATAGTTGAAGACAACTACAGAGTTAATTAGAGGTTTTTTAGGGGCTGCTTGTGTTTAGCTTCTTCTCGGAAGCTCTTTTAGCATAGCAGTGGTTCCATATGATTCCAAAATCATTGCTGTTGTCAAGCAGCTGCAGCAGCAAATCATACAGAACAAACAGAGGTGGCAGAGTGTAGAATCTGTAAGTTTACAGTCTAAAAAGTTGTGTTGCAGAAACCGTTAAATGTTTACTGCAGTCCGTGGTCCTCAATCCTAGTCCTTGGGGGGGCCAATATATGCCTTACTGCACTACAAGACCTTGGGCTGGCTGGCCTGGCTTCAAACCCGGGATCAGCATGTTTGCATCAGCCCTTGTGGCCCAGGTCCACTCCGATTTCAGGACCCTCGGCCTGCACAACCTGGTTTGACGTCAGCTACTGTTGCTCATTGGTTGGTTCACTGCCTGGGAGGAGCTTACTTCACGCAGATGAGAATAACTTTAATCATTTACAGCAACTATAATGTTTTTTTCTTGTTTGTTTTTTCCCCCCACACTAGTTAATCTACACAACAACAGTAGCAAGCTACCAAACAACAACAAGCTAAACCTATCTACCATTATCTCACCGTCCTCGGTCGTCCTGTCCTTGTCTTAAGAATCATGCTGTTGGATGGTCCGATACAGTTTTCAGTATTTTTCCTTCAAATTTGGTGTAGTCCATTAATATTGTGTCACAAAAAATGACATAAGGTTTGTGTGTGTTTAATTTTATAATCCTGCCCACATCGAGGCCACATCGTGCTTAATGCAAACACAACTAGGGCTGGGGTAGAACTGGCTGACTTGTGCTGGGGCGGGCTGAGCCAGGCCTTTCAAAATTAAAAAATACCTTAGACTGCGTGGTTAGTAGTTTCCCTGATCTTTAGTAGGTCTTCATGTTCTGCAGAAGGCTGTTAATCACTCATTCATATTAATTAGGTGTATTGAATCAATAAAACTAAAAATTTGCTATGAGTTTTTGATTTATTTTTTTTTTCAAAAGCTTTCAACCATTAAAGACAAAAAATGTTATTAAGATCACTTTTTTGTAAGTTGAACCCAACATCCTTGCAGGCAAAGTGAGCTCTTGCTTTTGTTCTCTCTACTCTCATCAGTCGAGAAATGTGCAGGTTTTGTAAGAACTCCAGTTTCGATCTTGGCTTTGAAGTCCCCTTTCATATTCTGTCAAACGCTTCCACTTCTTCCTCTTCTGTTTCTCAAGTAAAGTTTGTCTGAAGTGTCTTGTCGGCGCTGTACCACAGTTTGTCCCTGCACGTCCTCCGGTGTCTTACAATGAGCAGGCTTTTGAAAGGAAACGGACGTGAGTCATTGTAACAGAATAGACAGATAACGGTTTATTTACTGGTTTGAATCAGCCATGTTGAACAGATGGCACATTGTGTTTCACTTTATCAGATCAGATTTGTCATCAGTACTTAAACTCATCCTTTTCACACAGTGAAACCATCCAGACAGTTTTTTTTCCCCTTAAAAACCCAAAACATTAAGATTATATTCAGGAGTCCTGATAACTTCATGAAATTGTTGTTCCATTGGTAACTTTGTTAAACCTTTCGGATCACTCTGTTATGAATCACTTCACACTTCACTGAACTTTCTCTAAAAAAATACTAGCATCAACCTTAGCATGTTGTTATAATTCTCACAAAGCCTTTAATTTAAGTGGGAGCTTTTGTGTTGTTCGACTTCTGTAGTTTTAAGAAGTATTTAATCAACCTGGGACGAGTTGACCTCCTGCTCAGCACATTGCTGAGGTTGGATGATTGCTGATTGGTCGTGTCTCTGTACTTTTCACTGAGTCAGCCTTTTTGTTCAAATCTTTCAGCCGCAAGCCCCTCTTCTGTAGAGGTGTGAATGAAGATAACTAGTGAACAGTGTTGAAATTTTATTGAAATATACTCAGTCTCCTAATGTACTGCATAAATCTTTAAACCTTTTGACTAAATGTACTGCTCTGATTTTATTTTAAAAAGTAGTTTTTTCTAAATTTACTTGTTTTTGCTGCTGATTTTGAGTACTTCCATACCGCCTCTTTGCCACTTCTAGCTCTGCCCCAGAAAGAAGTCAGTCAAAAACCTCCATACCAAACAATGGAAAATATTCAGCCACCACGTCCTGTACCGTCAAAGAATGTATCCCACTGAGCACACAGCAGCTGAGATCAGGAAAGGTTTGCATTGGCATTTTGTCACAGAACTGCTCATTGAAGTGTTTATTTTATGTTTATTTCAAAAAGCTTTGCTACAAAAGAGAAAATTTGATTTAAAAAAAATTGGTGGAAAAACCGTTAGCAGTAAATATTGTTCCAGTTCATGTGGCACAAAACATTGTTTCTTTTTTTGTTTTCTGACACATAATATTCTTTTACAAAAATGAATATATTTTCAGATTTTGGGCTTTATTAAAGTTTGAATTTTATTAAAGAACACAGATTGATTCAGTTTTAACACATTGTATCCATATTCATTGTATTTGTTCTTCATATAGATCTGTAAAAAGTACCTTTGCGTTGACTTCCTGCAGCAGAAAAGGATTTGGAGCATGGAAAATTCAACCCTAACCCTAACTTCAAGGCAGTAATGTAATGCCCCCATGATACCAGTGTAGTGTTTGGTATGTAAAAGAAGTTGACTGTGATTTGTCACAGCAATTTGCTAGATATGATATGCATCGTCTTCTCAGCTACACAACAGCTAGCTCAGAGACCTTTGAACAAAGTGTAACAAGCAGTTGCATTTACCAGCAACATTCCCCAGTGAATCGTGCATGTTATACTTAGTTTTTATTGTTGCTTAAGAATTTTAATGTGAGACCGCTGCCCTGCTAAAACCAGAAAGAAGTAGCCTAGTCGTATGGTTCTAAAGCTGTTAATCTATAACATTATAACATATTACAGGGTGTTTAGGTTGAAAGTGTCACACTTCATTACTGTTAGTAGTAATAACAACAAATTAGACTGTCTATTTCTCACCATACATCATTTTGAACAGATACTGTATGTGGTCTTTAGTGGCCCGATCTGTCCGCACAACTCCAGGCAAAGTCAATGGCATGTGGCAGACCGGTGTTGTTAGAGACCAGCTGTAACAATAACAGCCCTTCCTGCCAGGATGATGAAATTCACTAAGCCAGCAGCATGCCTCAGGAACCAATGCGACACTTGATTTAACAGGTGAAATTGATTAACTTGATCCCTGTGAAGTGAAAATGTCCAGGTAGTGTGATGTTGTAGCTTAAGGCTAATGCTACTATTTGCCACATCGGACTAAGTTGCCCCTGACTGTGATTATACTGACTCATTGGTTCTCATGGTAGCAATTATATGTAACTCGAGCAGAAATTATCACCCAAAATGCTCATATCTGTGTGACATATTTTCCCTGACTTTATGTTTACCAGCATTTTCAGAGGTGTTACAGCTAACGCCCGAGATTAGATCTTATTGACTGAGATTTTGTGAGTTTGGTCATGGATGCGCCAACAAACTCCCCTTTTCTTTCCTGCATATTGAGTCCTCTGATATGAGTGGGTGTGGTTGTGTTGTCAGTGGTGGTTAGCAGCACAGCTGGGATTTTGCTTGAGTTGAATATTGCTGTAGGCTTTGCCCCATGCAGGGAGTCAAGTTCATGTTTGCCAGTGAGCCTTTTCCTCCTACTCTTACAGCCTCTCCTAATCACCACATTATGAGAAGAACTTTGCTGGGTCATAACTGTTCCCAATGTCTTTTTTTTTTTAGTTCGTTTCTCTGCCAAAAATATTTTGTTTCAATTCTGTAACAGACAGAAATCGTTTTCTGTAGAAAACGTGGATAAAGATGGTTGTCACATGTGCAGCCTGGTTTTTAAAAAATACAGAAAACGTCTGTGTTTGTATTGGGTCCAGTCTTCCGAGTCATGCATTAAAATCTTGTTTAGATCCTAAAAGGGTGAAAGGCTTTTGCAGTCATATTTGATTTGGCTTTTAATGTTTCAACTTTTAATAAAGGATAAAACATAAAGCTTTTATTAGCTTTTGTGGTTACCGCAACAGAAATCAATATTAGAAAAAGACAAACTTACAATTTTATGAATATATATATATATATTAAAAGTTGCTTCTCATAAACATATTGTAGCAATTTGTGTAAAGCTGGAACTCATAAATTGGAGCCTTTTGATATTAAATATATAATGATACCAACTCCTGAATGTGTAGATCTAAAGCAAAGTAGTACAGACTGTTCCGGAACAAATTTTGCATTTGGAGCTCTAAATTGGTTGTTTTTGCAAATCTTTCAAAGAGTCTGTGTGAGGTTTTTTTACATAAATATTAGATTAGGTTGTAAGATTGGATGTTTGTCATTACTACCACAGTTATCAAGGTCTGCACAGCCTTTAAATGACAAAAAAAGACAACCTTCTCATTGCACCTTCCAACGCAAAATCAAA
>JAVKLF010000083.1:6848661-6867994 GCA_034783495.1 Millerichthys robustus | reverse complement strand
AGTGGGGGGGGACAAAAGAGGGGGCAGGAGGAGAGGAGCCGCTGCACAACGTAAAACTGATCATGTGCAGGAGACGGCGTTCACCAGCTCGATACGTCGGCACAAACAGTGGAGGAAGGCAGCGTTCAAACCTTTTTAAAGGACGGTCGAGGTGACGAAGGTCTTGTAAAAACCATCCAGCGTGGACTGTCCTCCCATGTGTCCACACCCCCTCACATCACTCCAGGGCTGGAGGAGACCTGAGGAGGAGGAGTGGAGCGAGTCGAGAGCCTCGGCTTGTTTAAATGCTGCATTTCGAGCTTACTTTGACATGAATCCGAATAAATTCTCTTTAGTTCAGTTTTAAGTATTTTCACTTATTTATTTCAGGGCTGCTATTTTCATAGTGTAAATGAACAATGCCATGGAGTTACGTATTAAAAGCAAAAAAAAACAGCTTTCTCTTCTGTTTTTTTTTTTTTGGTATTTTTTTTAACTTGTCAGGTATAAGTTTCATATATACATAAATATATATATATATATTTTTTTTTCTTCTTGGCAACATAAAGATCTCCAAAAGTAGGCAATAAGTTCCATGGTAGAATGCTAACACTAAAGCTGAGCTTTCATTCAGTGAAATCCAGGTTGAATGTATATTTTGTAAAGTATTAAGCGTGTGGAGGGTTTGTACAGGAGAGTGTCTGTTAAGATATGAAATATGTGATGGGATGTTTCAATAAAGAAAATTATTTTACTTTTTCTAGGCTTACTTTGTCAAAAATAGAAATGAATTCTGGGGGAAGGGATGAAAAGCTGTGAAGTCTTCAACCTACTTTATAACCAAAGACTAAAAAGATGAATTTTTATTATTTTTTTAAAATGCACATGTTTTCTAGTCTCCTGTTTTGTTTCGCATGTTCTGCGTGATCTAATCAGACCACTGTCTTACCTCATGATTGTTACCCAGCGCTCTTTATTGTTTCTGTCAGGCTGTGAATGATTGTCGGAGAATTTGTGAGCAGGTGGGGCGGAGGAAGTGTTTGACACAATAGATGTAAAGAAAAGAAGGGAGGGAATCGAAATGTGTTTAGTTGCAGATTGAGGGAGGAGCTGTGTGCGTAGAAGAAACACAAAAAGAGCCATTATTGTTCTCATGTGAATGCTGTTAAATCTGTTCTGATCTATTAAACATTTCACATATTACTGCTGCAGCCCAGTCGATGGTCTGAGCTCATTATGGGATGTCTTCTCAGTCACGTCTCGAGGCCTGCGGTCGGAAGGCGATTCGGTTTCTTTCTCTGTGGCTTTGAACCAAACTGCTTATAAATTTGTACAATCAAACATTCATTTTTTTTTTGTTTTTCTGTTTTGTCTTTCTTCCATTTGAAGGAGAAGCCACGTACATGCCAAATGTACTGTATGACAGTGATCACTGAGCCTTGGTGAAAAGAAACTTAATGCCCCTGTAATGTGCTGTTCAGACAATTTTAGTTCTCTGTCCAAAATAAATAACCGTTTCATCATCAGACTGTTGTCAGGTGTCCTTATTCACACAACAACTACGGTCTATATGTTTTAATTGTCAAGTGGCAGCGTTTGGTTTGTCACTCTTTTGCCATAAATGTCACAAAAGTAAACACTGGAGTCTAGTAGAGAGATTGGCACAGGTCGGAGTAACGTGACCAGTAAAACGAACCCTGCGGGCAAAATAAAAACAATAAAATTAAAACTGCAATGGGGAAACTGAAAAAAAAAACGCATTTTTACAAAATGTCTGAACAAAAGTCGAGTGGCATCTAAAAAGTGTGCATATTATGTATATTTGTATATATACATCTATATATATTTAGGGTTAGTTATATATTAGTAACAAAAAGCAGGAAACAGCATATATCAGATAAGTTACTGCTGCTTATTTTGAGAATTAGCGATAAAAATATTAAAGCTGTTTTACCAGAATATGCTTTTTTCCCCCTTTTTTTGGTAAAGATTTGAGCTTTTCTGACAAGTCTTTAAGCAGAACAAAGCAGTTAAAGTTATGAGCAATGAATTTTCAGAGAGGAGATTTAGTCTCCTCTAAGCTCCTTAAAAACATCATTGTAACAGTTATTCCAGATGACATTAAGCAGCCCAAAGTACTATTTTGAGGAAACCTGGGGTTATTTTTGACCAACATTTATTCTCCGAACTCCCAGGTTTCTGATCTTGAAGACAGGCTCACTGTATTTCCTGTAACCACTTCCTTTTGTTATTTAGGAGGAAGACATTTTACTTTTAAAACCGGCCTTTTAACTTCTGCTGCAAATATTTCCCCCCTTAAAACCCCATGTTGCCACTCAGGTGGTTTGTTTTTCTTGTTCTATTTTTAGAGTTCCTTGAGATTTTGTTGTTATTGTTGTACATTGGATGCATGAAACAAGAGGTAAATCAAGGCTTCAAGCTAATACCCCAACAGTCAAGGAAGTTGAATCTCATCCCAATTCTTCAGAATAATCTTCGATAACACGCCATGGAAATTTCATCTTTCTGCATGAGGGAAGGGTCGTTTTACTTTTTGTATTTTTCCTACAAACAAAAGGGAAATGAGCTCAACCTGCTCTTTGTTAAAGAAGAAACACCTGAGCACGCAGCGGTGACATCACCCTCAGTTGTCTGTCAGCAACACATCACGTCGTACATTAATCACAGCACTGGTAGACTTTTATAGAACTGGTTGATAGCAACACGAACTGTATGAACCATGAAGTTATATAAGACCACAACTCTGTCACTCCCAAACTGACAGCTTCTGACAGCTGACTAAACTAAGAATTAAAGCCACTTTGTACAATTTTAATCAGTTTTTAATTGCAACTTTTGATTCGGCGTTCACATTTTTGTATTCACTTGTTATTTTTCCACGATTTGCTGTATGATATTGGTATTGCAAATCATTCAGCTTATTTAGAAGCTGGTGCTAAAACTTTTGAAGTCTTAGTTTTCATTTTTTATTTACAAAAACTTGACCCATATAATACGTTGAGATCTCTTCAGTTCCTTCAACAACTCTGGTTTCTTTCAAATCTCCATCAACAAGCTTACTGTTTTTGATTTCTCACGCTACTTTTAGCTTTAAGCTACCATCCTGTTAGTTTTAGCTGGCCATTTGCTACTTTTAGCATTTAGCCAGCCATGTAATACATTTAGCTCATCTTTTGCTCATGTGGCTTTTTTTTTGGTCTTACTTTTAGCTTTTACCTAACATTTTGTTCCACTTATTGAGAATTTTGTAACTTTTATATTTTAGCAAATCTTTTGCTGTGTTAGTTTTTGTCAGATGTTTGCTACTTTAGCTAAACTTTAGTTACTTTGTGGGTAAGTTAACTAACATATCTAGCTTTTGCTTCTATGTTTCTACTTGTAGCTTTCTAGTTGTTGTTTTTTTTACCATTTGAATTTTAAGCTAGTCTTTTGCTACTTTTTGTTAACATTTGGCTTTTTTAGCTTGTGTTTTGCTCCCTTTTGGCCCTTTTCTTTTAGCTTTTACCAACTTTGCTTCAGCTTCTGTAGGAAATTAGAGAAAAGTCTTACAGCACTCAGCTTTTTGTATTTTTACTTTTTATTATTATTTCTTTTTTTGTGAAACTATAATGTATGCCAACACTTTAGAGATAAATAAAGTGATAATAATAAGAGGATTAGTTCCATGTTCTGAGCACATGTTGTAGTGTTCTGCTCTGAATCAACCTCTGACCGTCATGTTTTGTTTTTAGTGAACACAAAAATATCTCATCCAATCTGACTTGGAGGTGGAACCATGTCAGTGCTTGTGTTCACAGTTTATTGTGTGCACATGATACATTCACATGCACATAAACAGAAGCATGTCAGCAGGTGAAAAAAAACACCTTTTAAGTAAAAAAAAACCCAAACAAATCAATACATTAAATTAATGCTTGTGCTCAAAGCACCAAGCATGAAAAAATAAGAAAGGAGGATGACACCCTGATGTCCTCAGGGTCCGGAAATTGTTTGCACTTGGCTGCAGAAAACAAACAGAACAAAACCAAAAAAACAAAATAAACATCAGCTTTCTTAGAATTTCATCTTCGATGTTTAAAGGTGTAATCATGTGAATCCAGTTTCCTCTCTCGGTCTAACAAAGTTACATGTAATCTGATCAGCTCACATTTAAAAGAGGAAAAAGTCCAATAAGAACCTTTGAGTAGTTTCAGCTCAAGATTCCGGGCTGAATTTTGAATGCCCTTTGATTTAAATCACTTCCTGAAATTACTGAAAACAAAAAAATATAAAAAAAAACAAGACTTGAGAGAGCATATTGACAAAAGTCTAATTATTTTCAGTTGAAAGTATTCAGTGCTAAATCCCAGATTACATTTTGACACAAGGGTGAAACCCAATAATTTTCTCAGATCAGGCTCTTTGTGTCAGCTTTCCTTTGAGAGGAAGGAACCTCTGACAGAGAGCGCCTCAGGCGGCCATCAGCGTGGATCAACCCAAATGATCAAGATGGACAAAGAAGAGAATAAATATAACGTTGGAGACAAAAGATTGTTTTTGCACCAAGAATATATTCTGCTGTCTCACCAAAGTGTGGTTTGTGAGAAGCTTGATTATAGTAAGCCAGGAAGAAAGAAGTCAGCTCATGGCGTGCCCCAGAATTAGGTCAAGTACACATGTCTAAGTGTTGAAGCTGAACCAGCGTTTTTAGTCAAACAGCCTGCCACACATCCACACAGTTGTGGTTTAATGCAACCAATCTATCAACACGGCCTCTGCGGGCCCCTTTCAGCTCGTTCCTGCAGGGACAACGTCAAAAAGCAAACTCCAAGATCAACTTTAGGCCCCAAATAGCCCTGTTGCCGCAAACTGTATCAACGAGGATTTGCGTCACTGCCAGCTCTTTGTATTCACATACTTTCCACAGATCAAGTGTGTTCATGCAGCAGCGCTTCAGAGCCGTGAGTCACACAGTGGAGTTGAGTAAGAAGGGAGGAGTGTTTTACACGTCACTGTACTTCAGTACAGTCTGCTTCATGAATGAAGGGTGAATAGAAAAAAAAACCAAACAAACAAAAGATAAACCAACCTTTCCTTCTTCATCTCACCTTTATCGTTGACGCATGATTGACACATTCTGACTCCTGGTGCTCTCTTTGTGTACGTGACAAAAGTCAGGACCGCTTGAACACATCATTGCTTTTAATTATACATGAGTACAAAACAGCTCATTAAACACAAAATACTCTTTTTTATGTGTCATAATATTCTATACAGAAGATAAAAAAAAACAGAAAAGGAAAAAAATGACAAACCCAGAATGATGAATTACATCAAAAATATTCAACACACTTCCCGAGAAGAGTTATTGTGATGTATACCAAAGAGTTACTAACAAAGCTTGTGTCAAATATTCTTGCTAATAAGTCTTACTCCATCCTGGCAGTTTTTGCTGCTCCTGACTATTTTTTATATGTGTTAATGCATTTTGTGCAATGAGAATTACTCATTCTTAGTTATCTGCAACCACTCCCAACAACTTTACAGTCAGATTCAGTTTAACTCTGCCTGACAATATTGCTGCCATCTAGTGACACAACAGATTCAGTTTAAATGTTTATATGTACAACTCAGGAGAGGAGAACGGTGTCATCCTGTGGTCATGAATTGAAAGTGACTCTGATGTTTCAGCTAAGACAGCAATAAAAGCATTGCTGTTAACATTTGCATCACGAAGAACTAAACAAGAAATTGAGAAAACACACAAATTATTTAATAATAAAGTGATAGTTTCTTCAGCTGGCCATCTGTGCATTTTACATTCTGTGCATTTTACATGAATGTAAAATGCATTTACATGTAGCTAAATTAGGGTCATTTTGTTTGTTTAAAAATAATCAAATTAAATCAAAACTATGCATTTAAAGGCAAATGGATAGCACGTTTCATTTTGAAGAGGCAATAGTTAATATAGTCAAATCTTTAAAATAATTTCAAAACTTTTCCGATGTGGTTTAAAATTAGACAGATGAAATGTGAACATTTTCCATTGCAACAGCTGCATCATTTTATATGCAGCATTGTTGTTTGCTGTCATTGCTAAAAAAAACTTGAATAAAAAAAAACTTTACAAAAAACACTTAGAAATGATTATTTTCATTCAGGAGTGCAGTTTTCAGTAGTACTAGTTTTGAACAGTAGGTGGCAGCAGACCCATGTAAAGCTCCACGGAAAACAAACCAGGAAAAATATAACAAGCGTTCTACTGATCTACTTTTTTCACTGCATACTGGGTGAAACGCACTTTATTTGATTGTATTTAAACAGGAGGACGAATAGTCGTGTTTGTATTTATTAGACAAAGCGGTATCGTAGTTTAAGAGTAAGCAGAGCGGCTTCCACCACCCACTCCCTGACGTTTAGTTGCTTATGCGGCCTTCGCTGTTTTGGTTCACCGCTCGGACAGAGAGCGGAGGCATGGCGGAGGACTGGAAGTCCCGGTGACTTTCCCCAACAACCCTGCCTTCCAGATAAAACTCCTTTGGGCACAGCGTTACAAAGGGGTTAGCCGGGAAACTGGCAGCTTTGATAGGTAATCGGTTCCTCCCGGAGAACATGGAGGTAGCGGCGGAGGGAGAGGCTGCTGAAGAGCTCAGGTAGGTGGCAGCTGGGGAAAGGCTGATTAAATCACCCGGTTAGAAGTGACTCTCGCTTTATAAACAAAATAACTAAAAACGACCATTAGTGGGAACCCTCTCCTTGATTACAGAAAGCAAGCAGCAGTTTTTCAGAGGAAGAAACTCACGAAATGTGTAAAAAAACAAAACTACTATCGACGCTAAGCTAGGCTAAAAACTTGACATGTTTTGACACAATTGCATTTGTTAAGCTGTATCGATTGTAAAATTATTCTTAGCAATGGAAGGTTTTATTGAATTATTCAAAATGCACTTTCGTAACTACCCGAACATTTATTATTAGCTTTGAGTAGTAATAGTTGCTAAACTTATCCTCTCCGGTTGTGCTAACTGCTAATGCTAGCTGTCAAATGATGTTTTCCAACCTCTCAGTGCACAAAACACAAACATCAATAACTGTTTAGTCTGATATAAGTTTAGGAAAAAAAAGTGTACTTAGTGTTAACAAATATGCTTTCTTAACATTTAACTAATACACCTTTCTGAGAGACTTTTTGGTCACTTAAAATGTAGCATGCTCTGCAGAATTTGAAGAATGTTATCTAACTTTAAACTAAGTACATGATGTGATTTGATTAGTGGTTCTCTCCCACAGCTGATTCAGTCATATGTTCATAAAGGTTCCCTTGTCCACACTCGTTACCTGTGGTAAATATTAAATCTAGTCGCGTGGGGATAAGAAACCTCTGTTGAAAATCAGCCTAAATAATACAACTGATTAGGGTGCATATTGTGAGATAATGGTTTAAAAAGCATATAGATAAAGAAAAGATATCCCATAAACAAAAGAATGTTGCCTCCAGATGCAATCAGAAGATATTGCTTTCTTACTTTCCTTTTGTAGTTATTTAACTAGTTTCTTTTAGTTTGACCTCTGATCTGAGAGAGTAAAAAAAGAATGTTATCACTTTACCCCTCCAAAGTGACTTATCATTTTGATTTTGTTTCACAGAAAAGCTGCTTCAGCCTCTTGTATTCTTTTAATTTTTTGTAAGGAGTGTGCCAGTACATTCATTCATATGATAGGAGTCAAAGATGCGACCGAATTTGTTTGTCAGCGTTCCTGGTTAGTCGATAAATTGCTGAAGAAGATCATTTTTCAGTATGTTGTTGGGAAATGTGTTGATTCATGCTACCACACTGCTGACAAAAGCATTTTTTTTAAATGTCCTAACTGATTGTCTCCTCCCTGGCTTCCTGTTTGTGCTCAGGAGGGAGCACTGGAAGCTGCTGTCCAGCCTGAAGACCACAGTGGAGGGTCTGTTATCCACCAACAACCCCAACGTGTGGTCACGTTATGGTGGCTTGCAGCGGCTGCACAAGGACATGAACAACATCCTCAGCCATGGACTGAAGAACGAGCAGGTAAAGACTTTCTGTTTCATTTTTATTTTTTTAAGACAAGCTGTCCTGTCTGTTATTGTGAACATCTTTACTCATCACAATACTGGCTCTATTTGTTAGTCAAAATCATATTTTGCACAATAATTCATGAAAAGTCCTTTTCCCCCATGTTAGAAATACATCTGTTTTCATGCATATGGTCAAAAATTGCCTCATTAATGTTCCATTCTAATACTCTAAGTTTTAACAAATCACTTGTCTGTAATAACTTTATGGTTGTGGTTATAAATGTGTGTACGAGTGTCTGACTTTTTATTGCAGGTGTATTACAAGCAGCGTGACTACTGGCCATTTGTTTGGTGTGTTCGATACATCAGCCCTCACCTTGCCTCACATGTTGAACAGGTACAGTCAGCTGCTAAAGGAAATGATGAATGTTTCTTTTTTTTTTACTCGTGTTTGGATTATCTCAGCATCCTGACAGCGTTGAAATTTGAAACATTTCACAGCCGTGTTTAGGGCACGTTGTTCTGCATGTTTTAGATGTTTTGCTGCGCCCTCACACATGATTTAAAGAAATGAATGACCTCAACAGATTGCCATCATGTTTAGCAGAAGCCTGTTAATGAAACATCATTTTAAACCAGTTGTGTTGAAGCAGTAAAGCATTTCAAACATGCTGGACTGTGTGGCACAAGGATCAGGGTAGGGAAACACTTCGGACTGTGAACCTGAAATTGAATATATAGGCTGGCCTGTTTTAGCTCTGTGTTATATTATTTACACAATACAAGAGATGTGCACTTTGGTTACTCTTATTTTGATCATTTCCATGTTGCTCTTTTTTTGTATTTTTTCTTTTTAATTTTTAAATTCTTTTAGTCATGATGACTGTAATAACAAGTCTGTTTTACCCAGTCATCTATAAATAGTTTTTATTTGCAGTTTGTTACATCAGTTCTTTTTTCTCTAAAGCCAATGTTCAACATTGAGAACAATCACCCTTCAGTCACAATCCCCTCTGTTAGGATTAAGAAGGATTGCTGGACTCTAATTATCCTGGTCTTGGTTGGTGTGCTGACAGGCTGCAGTCAGAGCTGAGCTGTTACGTAACTGTGATGTAACAATTACGTGGTAACCTTTGGGAACGGTTTGCTTTTTGTCCTTTTAGTTTGTGCAGCTAAATACTCCTTTAATTGCCTGGTAATCCTCGGATAACTATCAAAAAGCCTCTGATTAGTTCTAATTATTGTGGCGCATGTCATCACATGTGTTGTCTTTCTGTCTGTCCTCAGTTCAGACACCTGGAGCCGGTGCTGAGCAGTGGGACGCAGAGGGTAGGGGAAAGCTACAAGGCTGAGCGCTGGCTGCTTCATAGCTTACAGGTTCACAAGCTCTCAGCTCAGCTCAAACCGCTGCTCAAACATCGAGCAAATACACAGAAATATTATAATGGTGAGTATTAGCTTAGTAATTCAGGAAGAAAACGATAGGCAGTGCAAATCAGACACTGGTTTTTTTCTGTTTTCATCTCTTCGTCTATTTCTTCTTGTTTCTTTTCACTTTCTCAGAGTCTCCTCATGTGTTTTGTTTTTTCAGATGATTCCTTCCTGCTGAGTGAGCCTCATGTGATCGCCATGTTTCAGTGTCTGGAAGCAGTGGAGCAGAATAACCCCAAACTGCTGGCCCAAGTAGACACAGTTGGGGTGGGTTTTACACACTTTTATCTGTTCATCAAAACGTTCATGTTTTAAAAATGTCAACTGTCATGATAAAATGGAAGTACTGAATGCTTTAAACCATGGGTGTCCAATCCTGGTCTTCGAGGGCCGCTGATTCAGTGATTGAATTGTCTTTTCAAGTTCTGCAGAGGTCTGGCAATCACCTGTTCATCTAAAGGCGTGTCGAAGCAGAGAAACCTCTAAAACCTGCAGGATAGTGACCCTGGAGGATTGGACACTCCTGGTATTGACTGACGTATGAAGTTTGAGATAATTCACATTTCCTCACCCCTCTGCTTTGCCCCTTTCAGCTGTCCCCCCTGAAGGGCTCACTGTATGTTGGTCTGTTGAAGAGCCAGAGCCTGTGCGTGCTGCCAGGGTCCGGTGGGACCTGGAGGAATGCTGACACGACTCCTGGAGGAGACGCTCTGAACCGCAGACTCACCGCATCTAACTGCTCTCTGCGAGACGCGGCGGCCAGAAACCACAAACCTACAGGCACTAACGCAGCTAGACCCCATCAAATAAGCGAGGAATGCAATAACAAGCGTAGGTTCAAAATAACTTCAGTTTGTTCTATTTATGTTTTTTACATTTTTTTGACATTTTTCTGATTTAAATTGATTCTCATCAATACTGGTGACAACATACTTGTCATTTTAACCTTTTACAGCAATATAAGATTTAAATGTGCAGTAAAAATACCAATTTCCTTGTGTTGCTTTTATATTGTTAAGTAATGACTGTCAGTATATTGAATCGATGTTTGTTTGTTTTTTCAGAAAAAGTCAATTATCTTTTCTCGGTAGTAAAACAAAGATTATTGATGCATTTCCTTTGAACCAATTTTCGGTTTGTAAATGTTCAATTCTGAAATATTTTTGATGATTTCCAGATCAAACCTCAAATTAATTTTGATGTCAACATGCAGTTGTTGTTGTTTATCATTAGCGTGTTTTTCTGTGATGTGGTGAAAGGTTTCAGGCTCCCTTTCTGGAAAACAAGGTGGTCACAGTTTTATTATATCTGATGATACAGATGGATAATATCGGTCTTGTAGCTGTGAGTACGTGCCCGTTTGTGTGTGAATCGACTGACTGAGTGACTTTACCACACAGGGAACTGATTGTTCGTTGTACAGAGAAAACTCTGAGTCCTGGTCACAAGTTGACCAAAAACAGTTTGGACTTGTTTTCTCCAACAATAATTTGACCATTTTAAAATAAATTTTCATTTCAGGTTAGTTCTACTACGGTCAAAAGATCCTCTGTTTAGGAAAAAAAAAAAAGTTAACCTGCAGAAGTAAATGTTTTTCTTCTTTGTGTTGTGTTGCAGACACTACCTCTCCAGCCAGCAGCCATGAACCGACCTGGGTGTTTGTGTCCAGGTCGGGGGAGATTGAACGAGGTCTGGCACACTCTGCTTGGTCCCCTGTCTCCCTACCGGACTCTTCCTCACCCTTTTCCCTTCAGCCTGAGGCTGCAGACTCTTGCGATGGCGACTCTGATGACGGTCCTGAGTATCTGGCTATCGGTAACCTAGGGCAACGCAATCGCTGTGGCTCTCGGAGCTCCACGCACAGCAGCGAGCACGATGAGACCAAGGAACAGTACCTGCAGCGGAGTACCAAGGCTCCGACCCAACCAAGGCGATCATCTTTTTCAGAAGGTCAAAGGGGGCCGGGCAAGGGGGCTCGAGGGCACACCCGCTCATTTTCAGACACAGGGATCAATCAAAAACTCAGGGATGGTGAGTAGGATGGGATAGTTTCTAGATTATAATTGTAACGTGAATCGTTTTTGCCCCTTCTAAAATCAGCAAAACGTTACCAAAATGAGCTTTTTCTTTCATTGTCCAGTTTTAGTTAAAGATAAAACGATGGAACGTTAACGTCTCAGAGCACCTTAAAGTTGCAGTCCAAAATTTTTTGATGTGACAGAAGAAGATGGAAGAGAGTGGTTCTGTTTTACTGGATTACTGTGTAAAAAGTGTTCAGAAATGAGTGATTATTGCAGGGATGAAAATGTGTTTCAGTTAGTTTTTGTTGCTCTTCTTCCTCAGTGTTATCAGTGAATACAAAGATCATACAGCAAAAAAGCTTAAAGTCGTGTAAGATGTATTTTGGTTCATGACTAATCTTGTCTGATGGTTTCCAGAATTTCCAGCATAACATTTTCTCTTTCTGCTCAGATTTGAGTCTTCCTTATAGCCTGAGTTAAACTCTCCTTCTGCTCTGTTTCTCTTTTATCTTGTTGATTCTTTGTGCAAAGGAGGGGGCCACAGAAAAATCACCATAATAATAGAGGATCCGGTTGCAGGTTGGCAGTGCAGTTTCACTGTCCCCACCCTCATGTTTTCATTTTTCTCTGCATGACAATGAACTTCATCCTTCTCCTTTACGTTTTGTGTCTTGCTCATTATTTGATATCTAGTATATTTTTAAATTCGGATTGCACATTTCAGTGAGTTCAAAAAAAATGTGCCTTTTGAATTCCCTCATGTACACTTTTTTCATTTCCCAGCATTTCATTGGAACATCCTGGACCATTTAAGTGCTTTTATCATATCTGTTCTGCATGTACAGCAGGTAACCATAAAGAAGTTGCACTCAGAGTAGAACATTTTCAGAAGTTTAAGGAAACTCTAGTTTGGGAAACTAAAACAAAAGATGAAACGTTTAAATTGACAGATTTGATGGCTTTATGTAGTAATACGGTTTAATCTTAGCAAACATTCTTTTGTGTTTGCATGTGAGAAAATAAATGTTTTCTATAGATTTTTATCTCAAAAGATGACCAGTAAAATCCAAGATTTGTTAGCTTCACCATCTTTTTAAGCATTTTTCATTAAGGTTAAAAACAATTGGTTGCAAGGTTTGGTTAGGCTGCCCTTTTAGTGAATTTTAAAAATCTTTTTGTTTCACAGAATCGGCAAATGAAGACAACAGTATGATGGACTATAGTCCTTTCTCGCCTCAGCGCAGTGATTCCAGCACTCCCAGTTCTCTTTACATGGAGTCCCGTAAGTTTACCGATGTGGTTAAATCCACGTGGTTACCCACAGGGTTGGTTCTAACAGGAATGGCTTTGTCAAAAACGAGGGATAATGAGCTTTAAACAGGGCAACCCTTGTGTTCAACAACCAAACAATGGTCTGTTTTATGTTTGTTGGGTGCTGTGTGTGTTTTTATTTCTTTAGATGGGTCCCAGCATAACAGCATCCCTGATGGGATGTTCAGGAAGCCTTCAAAGGGGCAGAGCCTCATTAGCTACCTGTCAGAGCAGGATTTTGGCAGCTGTGCTGACCTCGAGAAGGTGTGGCCTAATTCATATGAAAATATCTTAATAAATATCCTGAAAACTTTGGAAGAAATAATTAGAAAATCATTTACTATGCATTATAATGCGACTGACTTCTCTGTTCTGCAGGAGAACGCCCATTTCAGCATCTCGGAGTCCCTGATCGCTGCCATCGAGCTGATGAAGTACAACTTGCAGTGTCAGGAGGTGGACGGCGAGGAGGAGGGGGACAGTGACTCGGAGATTCAGCAGCTCAAGCAGAAGATCCGCCTGCGGAGGCAGCAGATCCGCCGCAGCCGGCTGCCTCCCTGCACCACCCCCCAACACAGTGAGCTTTAATTTACACCTTCCATTTAATGTCTGTTTACAGTAGCTACACCGTGCGTGCTCGTCCAGACATGTTAATATGTCGGTAACTACTAGTTTAAACCATTCAGGTAATATCTCTTTTTGATTTAGTCTATTTTCTAAATAGAGTTTGAATTAACAGAGGAACAGAACAATAGTTCATTAATAAAACATATTCAAAACTGTTTTGCTTCCATTTCAGTCTACTGGATGATCTATCTTTTTTTTTAACTCCTTCCGTCTGTGCAGATTTTCACTCCACCGACAGCGGGGGGTCCAGGAGGAGCTCTCAGGACTCGTACCAGGGCCTGTCTGACTCCGGCTCAGCTGAGGAGGTAGAGGAGTGCGAACTACAAGGTACAGAGAGGGAATGATGCAGTTTAACAGAATATACACATTTGTTTTGTTTTTGAATGTCACAAAGATAATTGTGTTCTAGTGATTTGTAAACGCACTTATCACTCTGACCGGTTGTTACTGTAATATTAATATTTCCTTTGATTTGCCGTTGAAAAAGCTAAACATTCTCCTATCTGCTAAAGATCTAACATCTTAACTGAATTTTTTTTATCAGAAAATTTCTAGGAAACCTATAAAAGCTTTCTTTAATTCTCTGTATGAGTGAGTTTTTATTAATTTTTATTATTTATTATTCATAAATCCTCATAATCACATCAGCTTCTCACCACCTGGTGCTCCTCAGTCGTAACCAATAAACCAGAAGGACTTCGTTCATAGACAAGCTAGTCTGCTGAGTTTGGGTGTAAATGTGATGAGCACATTAAGGATTTATGTGGTTGTACGTCTTTAAAAATTATGCTTAGCCTTCAAAAGCTCTCGTCATGTTTCTAAACCAGATCAGCTCTGTGTCTGAACATGAGCTACGTCAACACTCGGGTTGCAGTTTTTATTTCTGTATGGGTTCTTTGTGAGATGTTTTCATCTTTGCGTGTAAAAATAATTCTCAGCACAGTGATTTGTACTTAACGAAACTGCTGTATTTCTTTCTTCCGTAACGTTCTCGTGTATTTTAACCTCTCAGTGCGGCGGCGCATGCCTGTGAAACTGACTCCCAGCTGTATGGAGTGTTGACGTGTGTGTGGTGATGGTTTCTGTCTCTCAGATGGCTGTGCGGGTCAATCCCTGCTGGCGGTGTCTCAGAACGGCCTCTCCTTGTCCCTTGCCTCCCTCTTCTCAGGTACCTGCTGGCTGAACTTGTGGGCGAGGCTCCGCAGCTTCACACAAACACTTTACTGTGCCCGTAATCATCTAAGAGGACGTTTGTGCCTCTGCTTCAAATGGAAAAAAAATAAAGCAACCTTTAATCTCTCTTGACTTCATCGGTTAAAATATAACTGGTTAGGTAAAGTTTACGGCTTTGTTTCTCATACTTGCATTACCTCTCGCAGTACAGAAGCATTTTAAAATATAAAACTGGTGTTAAAAAAGTTTTGTTTTGATTCTTTTTGGTTTAGGAAGTGTATGTCCGCACAGTGCTACATATGCTAACAGTAAATTGAGATAGTCTGTAAAATATATCACAACTTTCTCAGACTGAACAGCAGCCTTTTTCATTATGAAACCGTACAAAAACATACTTTTTGTTCTAAAAACCTGTCAATTTCATCTCCTGTTGAGGTCAAAAAGCTGAACTATTAGGAGTTAAAGCTTTTGTTGTATGTAGGTAACTGTATCATTAATATGAAATAGTAATAAATTACTCAGTCTAGTTTAGTTTGGAGAAGAGCCAGCTGGTTCCTCCCTTGAGGTGAATTGTGTGTTTGGCTGTTTGTGTCTGTGCTTGTCGCTCGCTGCAGAGCTTTGGTGATGTAGAGAGACCGACGTGCTCGTACCTGTTGGGTTTAATGAGGCTCAGGGGAGGTAGATCAGCGAGATAACTGCCATCGTGTTGCAATTTCATTAGAATCATTATCCACCCAATTCATCATTTTATATTCAGTGGGAATGAGGTGTGATTGTTGGTCTAAACATGTCCTTCCACCTTTTTGTTCCTTTTTGTAGTCCCTATTAAACCATGTGCCAGATTGCTGATGTGTTTTACAGACTTGATAACAGCTCTTTGCATTTTGCTGCATTTTCTTTATTGCAAACTATAAAACAGCAGTAAAGAATTAAAACAAACAAGTCCAGTTTGAAATATTTCTCTAGAAAAGTTGATATTATAACCTAATAACTTTCTATCTGTGCTATAATTGCACCTTAACCCTCTGTCATTGATTAAAGTTATACTTTTTGCTCCTTTAGTTCCGATGCAGTCAACAATCTGCCTAAACAATCAGCACAATCTCAGGGTCACACTCTAGTTCAGCTGAATCAAATTAGCTGTGTTTGGATAATGAAAACTATCTCTACATCTGAAACGCTATTTGTTGACAAATTGTCCAGAAAATGACATGTTGTTTACGACACGACAAAGCTTTAATTGCATGCTTCCGATTAGGTGGAGGGAAACTAAAGTAGCATTGTCTGCTAGTCTGATCCTTTCGATTCTGAAAATAGCTGGTATTTTTTAATGTTTGGTCGTATTTTTATATCTTCGTGTGGTAGATCAAAAACTAAAATCTCCACGGTGACATAAATTTCTGCTCCCATGTGTTCAGATCTGTTTTGTATCACTGTGTCTGTAGATGCAGATATAAAACGCAGCGTCAGCTCCAGTGGCAGATCTTTTCTCAGCTCAGAGTCCATGTAAGTAATTGTTGCTGCTCACCTTGTTTTTATGTGTCTTTTAAATAATCCTTCACAGCTGAAACTCTCTCATGAACAATATATAAATTATCAGGAACTTTTGTGGTTTTTTTTAATTTTCAGATGTATTTGATGCTTTTAAAGTATAAACTTATGTTGTGAATGTTTTTCTTTCTTTTTTTTTAGCTCTCCTTCCTTCCTGCAGTCTAACTCAGCCGAGTCAGTAGCCATGGGTTTACTCAGGCAGTTTGAGGGCATGCAGCTTCCTGCAGCTTCAGAGCTCGACTGGCTGGTCCCAGAACAAGATGCTCCCCAGAAGCTGCTTCCCATTCCAGACTCTTTGCCGATCTCCCCCGATGACGGGGAGCACGCAGACATCTACAAGTTGAGGATTCGAGTCCGAGGCAACCTGGAGTGGGCGCCGCCTCGACCTCAGATCATCTTCAACATTCATCCTGCCCCAAAGTGAGTGAACAAGTTCTTCTTTTCCTCACTTCCTGTTGTACATTATTTTTAAAACTGTTGTTACTCATTTGTTTCTGCTACTCGTGCTGTTCCTTTAATTTTATCAAGACTGTAAAAAAAAGTCTTTAAGAAGCTGCAAATAACAGCGTCACTCATCCTATTGGTTGTCGGAATGAACCAAGGAAAATGTATTAACATTTTTCTGTTTTTGATCAGCACGTCTTAGGAATGTATCTTTGGAGACCATTTTGCCTGCTCACATTAAGTCACGTTTGCTTTAATGAGCGTAGAAACACTGTTTTTCTTTTTGTGTGATAAAACAATGATAGTGATGGTTACATCATGTATGTTGGCTTTCCTTTCAGGAGGAAGATAATTGTCGCTAAGCAGAATTATCGCTGTGCTGGGTGTGGCACCCGCATCGACCCAGGTATCTCCAAGAACCAGTGGAAGAAAATCTAACAAACATTTGAACATGACTGCATTTTTTTAGCCAGTGTGGAAATACTGAGAGTTTCTTTGTGCAGTTTTGGTTCCTCATTTTGATTTTTATAGTTAGATCTTGAAGCTGACTTCAGTTTAAAAATACTTTCAGCTCTGCTTACTCAGAATGTTTTTCTATTTCATCCATTGGGTTTAAATGACATGTCAAAATTGGTATTTCTTTTCAGATAGTTTGTTTTCCTCTTCCCATCACTCCTGCGTGTTTCTGCTTTTACCTCAGACTACATCAAGCGGCTGCGTTACTGTGAGTACCTCGGCCGTTACTTCTGTCAGTGTTGCCATGAAAACGCCCAGGCGGTTGTTCCCGGCCGAGTCCTCAGAAAGTGGGACTTCAGCAAGTATTATGTCAGCAACTTTGCCCGGGACTTGTTGAGCAAGATCGCTGGAGATCCGCTTTTCAACCCCAGCGATGTCAACAGCTGCTTGTACAAGAAGATCAAGGCCCTGGAGTCCGTGAGGGTGAGTTTTAGACGCTGCAGCAACAAATAGTTGGCAACGTGTTTTGTTTGTTTGTTTATTTAATGAAAAAAATATTACGGTTCCAAGTATCAGAGGTTGTTGTTTTGCAGACTGGCTTTAAGTAAAAGATAAATTACCTGCTGCTTGTCCTAATCAGCTGGCAGAAAGGCCAATATTAATATTCACTGAAGTATCAAGAATGATAGGTTTTTATTTTGTTGTTTAGGTTTTGAGGGTACAGCTCTTCCATATGAAAAATCTCTTCAAGACCTGTCGTTTCTCGAAAGAGTAAGCGCTTAATCTGTCTTCATCAATAACATAATGCTCTTGTGACTTCGGTATTCACTAGTTTGTTCTTGTTTTTGTCCTTCAGGGTTCTTGATCAGTTTGACAGCCTGCCAGGTCACCTGACCGAGGACCTCCACCTCTTCTCTCTCAACGATCTCACAGCCGTACGAAATGGAGAGCTGGCTTCCCGAATGAAAGAGCTGCTCAAGCTTGGCACCGTGCACGTAGCTAAATGTGTGGTACGATAACCGCTACTGTTTTTCTTTTCAGTTCATTTGTGCCGACTTTTAATTCACTAATAAATCTCAGCATGAAGTGGGCTTCATTCCCGAAACCTTGCTAACATATTTTTTTTCCATTTCGATTTCCATTTTCCCTCAGTTGTGCCAAGCAAAGGGCTTTGTGTGCGAGTTCTGCGGCAACGACAAAGACATCATCTTCCCCTTCCAGCTGAGCAAGTGTCAGCGCTGTGAAGGTGAGCCCTCTGCAAGAGCCCCCTCCTCCCGCATTTCCTTTCCACTTAACTGGAAAGACTGGAAGATCTCAAACCCTCGTAGGCTGGCAAAGGTCCTCCGCAGAGACAGGAGGGAAGGGGAGGGTGGAGAGGAGGACGTAGAACTCGAATCGGATCAGGAGGATGAAACGGGCGAGGAAGCGTTGAGAGACTCAGATGATCTGAGGCCAGATAGAGGGGGAGTATTTCAAACTTCTGGGAAAGTTCCCCTGGGAAATGCATTTCCCCGGATTATAGTTAATGTGGAAGAACAGGAGATGGCAGGGAGCTCAGAGTCAGACAGGGAGGAAAGAAAGCAACAAAATGAGGCGAGAGAGGAGCAACATGTGCACATCAAGGAGAAGAATAATAACAGGGAACATATTGATAAGTCTGCAAAAAGGGACAATATCGACTTATTAAAACTTCTGAGAATAGGCAGGTTAAAGAAAAACGTTGCGAAACAAGACAGAAGTAGTGACAATGAAACATGCAGCAGCCGTGAGAGTTTAGACAAAGTAGGACAAGAGTGGAAAGGACACAGGATGGTGTTGGCGTTAACTAGTCGAGGCAGGCGTTTCTCAAAACTAGGAAATCAAGATGAAGAGGAAACGGAACCGAAAGAGGAAGCTGGAACTGAAGAAGTTCTAAAAAGGTCATTGGAGAAAGGAGAGGAAACAGAAGAGGAACAGAAAGCTCAGCCAGAGGCTGAAAGTGAAACGTTGGAGCCTGAAAAACTTACAGCCATGAAATTATTAAAACCCCATCAGCTGATGGCTGTTTCCTCCAAGGAGAGAAGCAGGGGAAAGAAGGATGAACACAACAGTGAAAAGGATGGGAAGAATGAGATAAAAAGTGAGGAGGGCCAAGCGGATCCAGTAGATGCAGCAGAACCGAAGTGGAGGAGTAGTAAAACCCGCAAAGCCAGGAGAGTACGCAAGGGCAGCAAGATGAGGCAGAGAAGAGGGGAAGACGGAGAGAATGATGGAGAGGAAGAGGAAGAGCAGAGCTGAGAAAAAATACACG
>JAVKLF010000083.1:6702814-6715055 GCA_034783495.1 Millerichthys robustus | reverse complement strand
GTATTTTGTGTAAACTTTGTCAAATTTAGTTTAGTCAGAAACACAGACCCAACAAACTACATTTAATTACCCAGAGTGCTTGCCTCGTCACCTCGTCACGTTAACCACCATTCAGTGCTCCAGTTGCTTCTGGCTGCCATGCAGGCGGTGTCGAGGAGTCTGCCCTCCACGTTTTGTTGCAAACAAAAGTCAAAATATGCCAATTAATGTGGCGGAAGAATGGAATGGAGATTATTTTGCTTGAGTCAAAATAAACAGTCTCCTTCCTTTTTGAATTGCACAGATTACAGTTAATGCACACACGTTTCTGACCACTTTAGCTGGATAAATACGCAGACATACTAGATGGAGATCACGCATTACACACTGGGAAGATAACGTAAAGGAAAGCCTGTTTATACTCTTGAGTTTTTTTTCTGGCTTTATCAGCTGCAGACAAAGTGAGTGGGAAAAGACAGACTATAAGAGTTTGATGCAGACGGAGAGGATTGTATCTTCAAAGGGGAAAGAAACGGCGTTTCCTTTGAAGCACAACACTTTTTCAAAAATAGTGTTTTGAATCTCCGTCTAAATATTAGCTACTGCTTTAAAAAGTTTAAACACAAATGATTTTTTTTCTTCTTTATTTGTGTTGCCGAGGTGTTGTGTACTGATTTGGACTATGTTCCAGTGAAACCCAGGTCCATTTGGTCTCACGCTGTCAGCCATTGGGAGCTATCCAGGTGGTGGTTTATAAGACGAGGCATTTGTCGACCCGTCTTGTTAAATTCCTGAAACTAGACACGTACAATTTGCAGATGACAGTGAAGTAAAGTTTGCAGATAGGACTTTTTGTAGCACACAGAACATGGCGGGGGGGACTAAAGGAAAAATGGATCAAAGCTTCCAAGAACTGAGGAATGTGAATTTTTAAACATGCATTAGTTTATTTTAATAAGCTTTAGTCACCACGTGGTATCTGTGCATCCATAAAATCCAAAATGTGGAGTTGAGTTTTGACTTTCATAAAATATTTACGTTATAGTACCAGCTTTCTGAGGAATCACTCTTGCTTTATGTCATTGCCTATGAATTATTGACATGTGTCAAAATGCTGAAACATGATATTCCCGTCTTACCATTCTCTTATACAAATTTCAGCACCAGTCTGACTGCTAATTAATACACTTTAAGGGATGCTGTATTTATGATAAATATTTCTGATGTGTAAAAAAGTAAGTGAAAGTGAAAAGGTCACTGTTGATGCATTCTAATTTATTCTAATTCAAAAACCTCCTCACAGCCTTCTGATGTCTGTAGCTGGGGTTTAAAATATTTAAACGATTCTTGATAAAGAAATCTGTGACATAAAACTCCAATTTGTGACCTTTTGCTCTCTCCCTCTGCACTCAACTCTTCAGACTGTTACAAAAGAGTGCTGCAAGTTTCTTTAGTTGTTCCTGCGTTTTTGGCCATCAGCTGAATTCTGCCTTCCCTTCGTCCTGACCTCCCTGCTTTCAGAGTAATTGCCTCATAGTTTGATGGGCCAAGGTTTCAGAATCAGATGATGTCTCTTGGCAGCATTTGATAGCAGCTGGAAGACCTTTTACTCCCTGACCACCACAAAAACCCCTTTTAATGAACACATTAACGTTGGTGGCAGGAGAAGTAATCTACAAAAGGAAATAAGGTCTCTGATACTCTGACAAAGCTCTGGTTTTCATTTCCATTGTGGGGAAAACTTCGAGCTTTGTTGTCATGTAACTTTTAGCAGCACTTAGTGTACATCAGTACTTTATGTGGCTTGCTTGTTTTTTGTGGACTTTTGTTAAATACAGTTGTCAAAGTGCTCATCCCTTTGCTGTCGAAAAAAAAAAGAATGTCTTCTGTCCATTTCTAAAGAATGCTTATTTTTTTACATTGTTGGACCATTTGCCAAGCCAAATAATCCTTTCAAGCTCTCTGCCTGAATGCATTTGATCAAAAACATAACGTGATGCCCATAATTACATTTAAGTGACAAGATTAAGACAATTAGCAAACCAGATAATGGGGCAAAAAAGAGGTTTAAGAGTTGGATCACAAACAGTCTGATGTAAAGCAAATGCTGGCAGAATAGCAAAAACGCCCCAAAACAGTCCTCGAAGTGGGAAACACATGTTTGCAGAAAGCTGATTTTCATCCAACTTGAAAGCCAAAGTACTCTTTTCCTACTTTTTGTTTTAGAGGTTAATAAAACAATAATGCCTGCTATCCAGGGCTCAATCGACTGAACACAGATCTTTGAGCCACATTTGGAGAAGTGAACAGACACAGACAGATTGATGGATGTACCGGAGCTGAGTCATGAAATGCACGTGCAGGAAGGAGCTTATGTCTGGCTCCTGGATTGGCCCTTGGCTGCAGTGGTGACGGACGGAGGGCTGGATGATAGATGAAGATGTACTACTACACATCAACCATCAAATTAGTGCTTTATTATACCTGATGTTCTATGCTAATCAGTCCCTTTATAACTTATTATACCAGCGTTACAATGACATCTGCGTACAAAAACTGAACTAAAGCTGTCATCTTTCATTTGATCTCATCCCTAAATGCATTTTCTCTGCAGAAATACAAGACAGCCCATGATATCAGCAGCTGCTTTTGTCTTTTTTATTAAAATATAATAAAAAAAACTACTTACTGTGGCTTTAAACAGAATGCCTTGCCATTCCTGAATTAATCACTGATGGTTGATGGTTCTGTTTATTGATAAAATGTGTGAGGCACATGTTGACAGAATGTCAAATGAAGAATTGTATTTGGGGAAACAGCACCAGTCAAATACACAAATGCATATATTTAGAGTAGCAGCAAATATTCTCCTCTGGGATTAGCACCCACAAACACAAAATTAATTAAAAGCAAAGAAAAACAAAAAACTTATCTGAAAACTTTTTGTCACAAAATATAACCCAAACCCATAATACTCAACTAATTTATTTTATTGCTTAGGTATTTTTCTGTTTTTCTTCTTTTTAATTCTATTTACATAGCTTAGTGGATTTTTAGTCTTGTATGTTTGATATTTACCAACAAGCACGGGAAATGGTGTAAAAGGAAGTGATAAAGACAAACAAAATTACAAGCTGTTTGTTGTCATCATTAAAAATTTCCCCCAGTCAGCAAATTAAATCCACAAAACACAATAAAACATGTTTTTTTTTTCCCAAGCTGGCACACTGAGTTGCATCTTTTATAAATTGTTGTTGCAAGAACATGAGAAGTAAATGCAAAAACCTGCAGCTAAACCAATTACAAGCTTCAGGCGACATCTTTGACTTTGTTGTCAATAGTTGTAGTTGCAGGGTGCAATAGATTTTGTTCTGGCAGTCATGACAGGTCAAAGAAAAATAATGCAGTCTTCCACCATCAGCACTAATGGGAACAAATGGTTTACTTGAACTAACTAACAGCAAACCACTTCCTGCAAAGAACGCCCAAAGGCTCCCTGTCAATCCCGGGCCCTAAACAAGCTTCTCAGCGAAGAAAAGTCTGCCTTCTAGCAAAAATGAAATGTTTGCATTCTGAAAATAACTTTGGCAAGTTTGGCAAAAATGGAGAAAATGAATAAAAAAAACATCTATTAGATGGGTGATTCACAGCAATCGGTGTGTGTTGGGGAATGGTGGGATGAGCGTTTGAAGGTTTATTACTTTTGCATAACTTAAAGATGAGCCAGTCTTTCCTGGAATGATTTCTGGAGAATTTTTGTCAGTGGGCAGCCTACTTGGCTTAAGCCCTCACAGTTACTCAAAGTGAAATTAGAAAAGTACAACCATTAATTGTTAAATGAAGGGGAATGCTTCGTCATTGGGGAAAGTGCCATCCTGACGCGATGACGTGTAAAACATCTTGCAGTGGTTTGTGGAGAGGGAAAACGCCTTGCAGACACTTCTACCCCAAACCAATTATTTTCTCCGCCTTTAAGAAAATTTCCACCGATAAATGAATGCAAAAATAAAAAAATAAAAGGGCTAAAGTGAAAGTGGCTAATCAGATGAGCGAATATCTTCTACAATAAATGCTCCTAAAGCTGCTTCTCGTTGTTCAGTTGGAACCAGTGTTTCACCTCTAACCAGCACTAAACTTTCATCCCTCAGGCAGTCATTTCTCCTTTTTATCTGAGTCACATGTGATGTTGATTTGAACCTGTGAAAATATTTATTTAAAATACCTCACTGTGAAAATGATTTCAAAGTTTGTCAGTTTATTAAAATAAAACACAAAAACAGTTGTATAAATTTCTGTCTGACTGGGTGTAATTTTTGTGAAATAAAATTACAACTTTACACTTTGAAATCTAATAAACCATTCTGGTAAAATGTACCTTTGACGTTACTTGTTCTTTGATACTTTGAGCTCTTCTTTTGGATGGCAGGGATAATTTCAGTACTTAAGCTGACATATCACATAAATTCTTAATATATATTTTATTCAGATATGATTCTATTTACATGTTAGGTCTTAGCACACACTTACAAAAAGCACACTACAGCTAATGAACTTAATTTAAAATAAACAAACTAGAGAAAACTGTGGTAAGAAAAAAAAATGACTTTAGATGAGCCTTGTTTAACCATAAATTCCAGAAAAAATGAATAGTTGCAATAATTATAATGCATCAGTGCAATATCCAACATACCCCCACCTACCAACCTCCAGCTTTCAGTGGTTTGTGCTGTGTTGGCTTCAGCAATCAAATCCAAATGTGTAAGCTTAAAGGAAAAAAGTAAGGAGGGGATAGAAAGAGACTGAGAAAAACACAGGATGGAGGACAATGAGGGAAAGGAAGAAAGCTTGATAAAGAGATAGAGGGATATTGGATTTTAGAGAGAATCCGATGAGTGTGTCTGATTAGAAAAACGGGTGGAGAGCAAAATGGGATAAAGATTTGGAGGAGGAGAAGGAAAATAAGGGGCGAGGGGGAGAAAATGGTCATGCAAAAAAGAGGAGATCTGCACGGAATAGGATTGTGGAGAAAAAAACAAAAGGAGAGGAAAAGTTCTTGACAGGAGAGAGGGGGAGCTGGAGGACTACGACTGAAGCAATGTTCACGTCTGCAGCTGAAACTGCCCTAGTTTTGATTTCCTTTGTTTTGGCTCTGAGGATCATGTGGTGTTTCTTGGGATTGGTGCAAAATGAATTTCTAGTGCAAAACGACAGGTATTTATGCTTCACAATAATGAATAGAAAATATTGTTGCTATGCAGACGCTGCAATTGATCTCCAAGCAGTAGTATTTCCTCAGAACGTGACAGAGAATATGAACATTGTGAGTCCATTTGGAGCTGCGAAAAAGCCAAAAGAAAAATTAATACATATACAAATTAGATTTTTTTTATCTTAAACACTATTAAAAAAACAAAAATGTACCCAATATTCAAAATATAAACATGTGTAAGTAGAGATGCTTTTGAGGGTCACACGACAAGGTTAGAATGTTTTCTTTTTTTTTTCCAAAAAGAGTTTCATTGTTAAATATTCTAATATAAAACACATATTGTGCTTTGTGCAAGCCTATAGAATTGTGAAGCAACTCCTCAAACTTCAGGAATTAAGTTTAAAATTATTATTTTATTCATATATCAGTTTAAATGGAAATGACCAATCAGAATAGTCATAAAACAATAAGTCATCACTGTAGAAAATGAGTCTATCAGCATAAAAGCACATGTTAATAATTATCATTTGTTAAAATCTAGACAAAAATGTGACTCAGACTTTATCAGTTACAAAATTACCACTTTAGAGAAAAATCAATTTCAAGCAATATGCCGACAAGAGTGTCTGTTTTTTTTTTTTTATCACCTCGAATCATAGTTGTTTGAAAATATATATCTGGCCAAACCATCCAGCTGAATAAATTAACATTTTAAAGCAAAATCTTAAAAGGGGGAAACAGACATTCAGGCACAGGACACCAGTGACTAAAGGGTTGTGTTAGAGTGGAATGTAGTTAAAGGGATTCTTTTGCCAAAATAACACCACATTTCCTTCCTTTCTGGTCTGAAAATTATCATTTTCTTATAAAGTTTCAAGTTATTGTAGTTCCACCCCTTCATATATACACAGTATGTATAATCACAACTTTGTTAAGTCCAGGTACAATAGCTACAGTTAGTTAAAAAAGGTAGAGCACACAATAATCCAGGTCAATTCAATTAAAGCACTCTGCATATCAGAGCTAGTAGATAAAATTAGCCTCAACAGTAACAAAACAAAAAAAAAAAGATCACGACACATATAAACTGAATCACTAAAATGTATATAATTAGAAACAAACATATCGGAATCTAAATCTATCTGCTCATTGTAGCTTTGCTGTATTATTGAAATGAAACAAAGCAAACCACTGGAAAACATATATACAACAAAACGGTCAGTGTCGAGAAAAAAGAAGACGTAAGTTACACCAGTGGTTCCTAAAAGTGCATGCCGGTGTTTCACTAAGTTTTCTTCACGTATTTTTAGACTGGTTTTTCAAAAGAAAAGGCACATTCCTAAACTGTTACAAATGCAGGCTGCGTTTGAATGTAACCCCAATTTATTTGTGTCCAAATGTCAATTTCTAGAACTTAACAGAACAAGGTGCTTGAGTGGCAGCCAGGATAAATACATCATTTCATGGAATATATTTAGCTTTTTGCAAAAACCACCAAAAGAGTGAATACCTGTTTGTGAATACCTGTGTTCTGGCTTCAACCAGACATGACAACACACAGACATAAGTGTGCGTTTTGCTGGCAAATGTTGCTTCGTGTTAAAGCAGAGCCACGCAGGCTGAAGAGGCACTTGGAAACTAAACATTTCATGCAGAGAAAAGCACGACCCTCTCCAAAAGACAAGGAGATTTTGACAAGAGGTGGAAAAATTGTTGATTCTTTAAATGGGTTTCTTAGCAGAGCTTACTGCAACTATTATGCTAACTTCAAATCATAAGTGCTTTTGTCTGATGAATTATTCAAAAGAAGAATCTAAAACATGTCGGATGACAATAACAAATAAGGTGCAAATGAGTTTTGAAAACACTGATGTAAACAAGTGATGTAGCAGAATTTTAAATGGAGATACTGTAGATGCAGATGGTAAAGAACATCTTAAAAGATATCGTACCGTGTTCCAATCGCTGCCATCCGGCAGGAGGTACAGAAGCAAAATGAACAAATTACACCGAAAAGCCATTTTTATCTAACAGGATCTGTTTTGGTTCTTTGTTTTTCCTTTTAAAAACAAATATTAACAATTAAAAAGGAATGGTTATTCTATTTTCATTGTAACCTCCCAAAACAACAACAACAAAAAAAGATCCATCTTTTTAATTTTTTTTTTCTCGTACTGGACGTTTAACACTGTTGTCAAGGCAACTCAATGCTGTCCTGTCGAACCTGCTGCAAGTTCCTCACCACGGACTTCTTATAGAAAAAACAAAAAGTACACAACTATCGGGGCATGAAGTCCCACCAAATACCTCCAGAGCAAGTTTTGTGCAATAATTTTTCCATGTGCAACAGTGTGCTGTGTTGCATGGCTGTTATTTTCAGTTTTTAAATATTTTCTTCTCCCTATGTTTTTTCTATCCTTGATATATCTTTTGACACCATATGACTTCACCTAATTTTGTTGTTACAAAGGCAATGTAATCTGTTTCTTTTGTCCTGCTTTTGATAAAATTCCAGCAATGCCTGGAGAAGTTCAGTCTATGGTATTTTTTTTTTTAAAGATACAAAGGAGTACAGTGTTTGTTTTTTGATAAGCAGCCTTCTGTCTTATCATGTCCTTTTCCTGCAAGAGTGAGATATTCTCAAGATGGATTGCGGTTAATTTAGGTTGAAAAGTTAAATCACCCAACTTCATTTTTGTATGCATGCAAGATTAGTAATGGATTAGTAAAATACTTTGACAATAAACATCATGATCCACTTGTTTTCTGATAAAATATTATTCTGTGCAATATATAAAAACATAACTTTGTGCACTGTAACATACTTTGGCGAATCCAACTGAGCTAATTCTCACTCTTTCTTTAACAATTAGATTGTTAATGCAGACTATTTATGCAGGACTCACACACTACATGTATAAATGTAATTTAATGCAAGCAAACATTTCAATAAATAACCTGTTTTAAATACCTCCTTCCTAATACTTCTTAATTATCTGTAGATAGTTCAAATTAATGAAGAAGACTGATTTTAGATGTCAAATGAATATGACCTCTTAGGTGTTGTGATTGTGTGGGAGAGCCTGGATAACTCGGTGCTAATCCATCTGAGAGTCATCTGTGCTTTTCTCTGCCTCACCTTTGACCTTTCTCAAGCTCCCTGGTCCCAAATTCACTGCCAGTAAGGAACTGAGGAAGGGAAGGGGGTTGGCTTCAGAGAGAGCAGGCGTTTTCCTCTACACATTCCCTGTGGTCCTTTGAGTTCAAAAACTTTTCCAAGCCTTATGGTCTCAAACGGTGTTTTTGACAAACTGGAGGGTGACATGTTATTCATGTCTGACTGACTACTAGGGCCAAGCTCTAACAACACTAATGACCAACCAGGGATGGTCAAATGCTGCGAACAGAGCTTTACCAAGATTTTATAATATCACATCTCTTTTGTAAAGCAATGCCAAATCTTTGCATCTCAAGTGTTTGATATGTTTGGATTAGTTATGAGGGATGAAGGCTAAGGGAATCTGAAACCAAGGCTGACCCACCACATTGCTTTTAGAGGAAGCTGTAGAGGAGGGAAAGGGGACAGGAAGATAATTGAGTGGTAAGCATGGTGGATAGCTTGCAGTGGGCCCAGAGGCTTTTAAAATGACCTTGTTTGACACTTAAGGAGGCGAGCGGACCGGTTGAGTGAGATGAAATCCTGTCTTTGGGCCACATCAGGCAGGAAAGGGGGTTGAGGGTTTTTGGAATGTAGGGGTACGGGAGAGTGGCTGACGATAGCTTCAGTTTAGATGGCAAAAGTGACCTCTGCGCCCCACCATCACTACCTCTGACCTCTGTTTGGTTCCGCACATGGGTAGAGAAAGTGAAAAAAATGTCTCTGACAATGTCTCTTTATAGTGCAAGCAAAATGCTTTTTTTTTTTTAATAACTAGAACTGGGCTATTTTGGTTATTAGTTTGGATCATTTATCACAGAAAAGCATGGAGAGGATTCCCTATTGGGCCATTGCTCAATCACTTTCATGTAGCCTGTTCAACTTTTTTTACATACAATTTTTAAATATATCGTTAGTTTTGTTCATTCAAACCTTTTCAACACACTTCCCAAGAACACGTTCTCCACACAATCATTTCAGTGAGCTTTCCGCAACTTCTAACATTTTGATCATTTTTGTTGAAGTCAGTTCAAGTTATCAGTGACTTAATGAACAAATGGGCAGTGTGGACCACCCCAGTTCTCCACAGCCCTCCTCCTGAGCTCTGATGCCTTGAACAAATAAACCCACAGCAAATAAATGACGACAGGCTTAGGGATCTTTTCCACTTTCTTTATCAAAGGATCACATTTTATTAAGAGCTTGCAAATGTGTGGACTTCTTTCTGATGTTGTCAGTGTGTTGTTTTTATGCACTCTGTAGTAATGCTCAATAGATTCTGTCACAATGCAAGAGTCTGACAATAAGTAATGACATTTTGAGTGCCTGGCCAGCCAATTTGACTCAAGCCTGGCCATACTTTTCATAAATGTCATATTCATCTATCTGTAAAATTAATACATGGTTACCATGGGCAAATGATATATGTTTGCCTTTAAAAGTAATTAAAGTAATGTACTAATAACATGTGTTTTAGTGTATTTAGGCCATTTTTACAAGAATAATAAAACATGATGAGGCAAAAAAATTGCAATTCAAACACAATCAAAGTCTGTTCATATGATGTAAAGTTTATTTTCTTTTAATTCTCTACACACGTGTTTATTTTCAGGACCAGATTTCAACACAGAGAATTGAGATCTCCAACACAAACCAGGGACTTTAATAAAGATGGATGCTTGCTTTTAAGGCCCTCAACCCTGATGGTTTTCTCTGTTGATTCTTCGCCTGCCTTTTGGGAATACATACAACATATATTTCAGCACATCTTTGAGATGAACACTTGTAGCGCAACAAACTGAAATAACTGACCCACTCAAACTGTTTACCTAAATTAATCAGCACCCCGGCTGTGAAGTTAGTGCTGCTGGTGACAAAACTGGATGACTTTCTTTTTTTTTTTTTGTCAGGGCCTGGGTGAGAAATGTAACCACATTTGAAACAATAAATCCATTAGTCACCACTAAGTACATTTGCAATTCTCCCCTGTTTTGAATCTAAAATGTAATAAGTATTACTAAATACAGAATGTTTCATTTAGCTTGTTAGGATTTAGTCTACATTTCAATTTTCAAAGCACACTTAAGGTGTGTTTTGCACAATAATAAACAGATGTCACTTGCATAAACTTAAGTGCTGCTTAACAGCTGAAACATGACGTGGTGATCACCATATTCAAACCCAGTTTAGTTTAAGTTTATCTAACAGGATTCAACACATTAAGCAACATTACATATTAAACAATCACTGCCTTGTAGCAGTGAAAACGTTTCATTTATATGTCCTTGGTTTAAAGAAAGCTAGACTAGAATTCCTAATTTTCCACCAGGGCATCAACTTAATTCATTTGGACCACAAATAAGATGCAACTTAAGCTAAAACAGATGTGGATTAATGTTCTGTGATCCTAGCGCACATTTAAATGCATTTAAGGTATTTCCACTTCGGTCCAGCTGGTTAAACCTCACCGTCTCAGGTTCAAGCGTGAACTTTAAGTGATGCTTGTTCATAATTTCGCTCCACAAACCGCATATCAATATGGTAACTGCATGTTTATGTCGGAAGCAATTAGGGTTGAAATTGTTTGAGGGCGACTGGTGACAGAAGCAGAGTGTTTAATCGAAGAGCAGGGAGAGGTGATTTACGCTGGTCAAGACAACCTCAACCCAGACAGGAAGTGGATTCTGTTTTGAGGTCAGCAAGCCACCAGACATCTAGTAGACTATGAACATTGTGTGAGTGGCTGCTGAAAAAGAGTGTGCAGACGTTTCTGAGAGAAGGCCAATTATTGGCCTATTCACCACACCTGCAACGGTGGCAGTTAAGAATGGCGTGAACACTTTATTGAGCTTAGCTGGTGGTCTTTGACTTCGCAATGTTTGCCTGTTTGTTTTCGTCAGCTTCAAGAAGAAATGCACAAGAGCAAGTTCTTTAAAAATATGTATTATGTATTTGGACTAGCCTCTCTGAAATACCAGTTTGAAAATGTTTTGATAATTACTTAGATTCAATTTAATCAATGAGATTGGCCTAATGATTCATTTCTTTATTATGAGCCATTTGTATTAAATAAAAATAAAGTGTCCTGCAGTTTTAACACATTACTTTCTGTACGACTTGTGTTCTTCCTCAGTTTCATTTTGAACACATCCTACACTGTCTTGTACCATTTTAGGGCAGGTCCAGTGTTACGTGAACACTTCTTCAACATTAGCAATGAGCAGTGATGCTTTCCAGATTTTGACACATGCACATACACACACATAAACTCTGACACGTAATCACACAACCACAAACTCCAGCCATCTTCTCTGTCACACATGTATACTAATTTTTACGCACATTCTTCAGCCCACACAGAAACACACACACCCAGATGAAATAAAAAAAAAAAAACAGAGCCAGCAGCGGTGGAAATACATTTGCAAGGCATTCACCGTGTCCTAAAGGAGAAATCTATTTCAAAACTTCCCAATCTCACTAAATCTAGACAGCAGTCACATTTGATCAGTTACCAATGGGATCATGTTAACTGTGGAACAGCTCTCAAGGTGTTCAATCAGCCTGTTGCCATGTGGGTGGGGCTGGGCGTGAATATAATTATGATGTTATTATTGCATTGGCAAAATAGCACTAGCCTTTTACTGTGGTAATTGAATTCAAGAGAAAAGCTAATTGGTTTTCAAACGAAGCGTTTAAAAACGAGACCAAGGCCTTGTGATTAATAGGTGCGGCCAGTCCCTTTGAGTGCAGGAGTGAGTAAAGAAGTAATTACAAAAGGCAAGTTTTAGGGGAGAAAAATGCACTATTAGAAAGACAATTTGTGATGAAAATAATGATGATAAAGAAAACCAGAAACTTGGAAAAATCGGTTTATCCTAGATTGTTTCACACAA
>JAVKLF010000083.1:6674999-6687204 GCA_034783495.1 Millerichthys robustus | reverse complement strand
CTGTAACAGCCAGCAGAAAGACTCGAGCTTGTGGCCTTTTAGAAATAAGAATAAAAGCTAATTATCACATTGGACTCAATTAAACCTTAAGAAGGCAGGAATAAAGAATAGATTTAATGAAAAAAATAAGAATATCTTCATCTAACCTGTTTTCAGCTAAAATAACTTTGAATTCAGCTTGCGCTGTTTTGATCCCACTAAAGGTTTCTGGCGAGATGAAAAAGGCTGCCCCTTTACCCTCGGTTACACAGACTATCAGCTTTGGGTAAAAATTATAAAAAAGATTTTCATTGAAATGTTGATTAAAGTGGTGAGAATAGGTTTGTTTTCATAATAGATGCTGACTAAAGCTGGTGATTTATCTTAATTTATTTGCTACATGACTGCGCCACCAAATGTGGAGTTAATTAAATTTTCACATTTCTATTGAATATTTATTATACAAAACACTTCTCTGAGTAGCCGTACTTGTCAGATTATATTTAGTTTATTGGATATGCTTAGCTAAATTATAATTCAACAATTTCGATTTATTTTTATGGAGGCCTGTAGGGGTCCAAATTCAACCTTCGATCCAATTCCTAAAATCTACTATTTTTCCCATTAATACAAAAATATTGTTTGAAAATGTCTCTCTTTTATTGGCACATTTGTGCATCATTTCTTAATTAATTTATTTGAGTCATTGAGATATTGCTTTTTCTGTTAAAATGTGTTATTCCAAAATAAAAATACATTTCTGGCACTTCCACCACAATTTAAAGAATGTCATCACATGATTGCATTATTTGCATTCTGAGCCGCTTTTATTCATACAGTGAGAGAGTTGTTCACGTGCAGCAGACGAGGACTTTCAAAACCCAACTAATGTCAATATGGAAACCTATAATTTCCAGCAGGTTCAAGAGGAGACGTTCCAAAAGCTCAGCAGAGGCAAAATAGAGAAAACAAGAACTAGTGTTTGCAATGTTTTTCATTTTGATGTCTCAGAAATGAGAAACACTGCATGAAAATATCCATAACTTAATGTGAAATTCCTGTCACTTTCATTCTGCTGACATGAGCAGACCACTACTATAAAATTTGACTGCACACATTAGGTCAGAGTGTTCTTGTTTCTAGATTTTTTATTACCAAATAGCAAAAATTGCTCCATTTTCTTCCAGATCCTGGCATAAATTTGTTAGTAAACAATAATTTTACAAGTCTAGGTATTTGTATTTTTTTTAAACAACAGAAGTACAATCACATATAAAGTTCATACAGTGTAATTCAAACAAAAGCACACTTCTTGAAACCTAAATGTTTGGTGTGAATAGTTTAACTGGCATGAAAAGCACTTTCTAGAAGGAGAGCCTTCTTTTCAAGTGCATAAACCAACTGACATCCTCCAAAGTAAACATTCATTTGTTTCGGTTGTGCAAAGTATGTTGTACAACTTTAATAGCAATACATTCATTTAAATGAAATTAGCTTGAGTACTGAAGAGAATCTGTAGAACAAAACTTTCACATTTTAAGCACATTGCTTACAAAAAATCCTGAATGATTATATTGTTCTTTTTGTTAAACAAGTGTTTTCCTTAAAATGTGGAATGTTTCTGATACAGTCAACATGGCTTATACTATTTAAACACACATTGACATTGTTGGAAAAAAATATATATTTTATATATAAATATATAATAAGGATAGTATTTCTAGGTCTCTTTTCATTTACGTTTTACTTAGAGATAAGAAACCTGGTGGTCTCAAAGTAGTCTTAAGTAGGTTGGAGAATAGGTGCCTACTGGCAATGTGGAGCTTGTCCCTGTGTCCCGGAGTCCTGGGGAATAGCTCTTTAAAAAGAAAAGGGCCATGGGTATTTGATGTGCTCAATCGCAACATGTGACCTGGTATAAATGGGAGCCAGACTGCAGTCACTCTGGGGTCTTTCTCCAGGGATGGAGTGTAATTATAAAAGCGAGGGCCCTCAGGCCCTATCCCTCAAAGACCATCTTGCTAATCACAAATCAAACAATCTTGGCACAAGAGGTGTTTTCCCACAGAAACTGAACCACAAACCCCTTACAAAGTAAAGGTCAGAATCAGAAATATTATGGGAGATTTTTTAAAATTGTGAACGCTTACAGAAAATAATTCATTTTTACGTAGTTATTGAGTTTCTTAGAATGTCTTTGTGAAAAGTTTTCATCTTAATCTCAAAAAAAGTTGAGTAGGACAGGTTCTTTTTTTGTTGAAACGTTTCCGCCATCAACAAGTTAATGATGACGATCAAAACCACTTAGTCACATGCAAAAGAGGACCATCAGCCCAACGGCAGATCGTATATGTTCTAATTATGGCCTATTGTTCTCTATGGGCTCAGACATACTCACAATAACAGCACTGTAAAAGGGGAACAATTGGACCCAGAGGCCTCCATCCCTGTTTAACAACTGGCGGTTTCCCTTTGCAAAAAAATGGCTTTCTTTACTCCTCTCAGACCAATGTTCCTCCCTATCAGGGATGAGAACATCTTCATCCCTGAAAGAGAGACCGCTGGCCTGTAGATGAGTGTAAACTGCAGAGTCCTGGCTTGATGATGTGACTTTTCTGTGCTAGGTCATCCTTTTGGCCAGTGGCTGTTTTGTTTAAATCATATCTAACTGGTTGCAGTCCTCCTGGCACTTAACAAAATATACATTACTCTGTTTGTGCTGGGGACAGGAACTTAAGGGTTAACCAGTCCTTGTCATAATGTGTTTTGGGGTTTGAAATTCACAAAGATGTCATGTTTGGACAATAAACAACAATGACTCACAGACGGTTGGACAATACACTGAAACACAAGCACAAACTAGAAAGAGACTGAAAAGTGGGTAAATAAATTTATCCGACAGACAACTCACCCAGCCAGGGACCAAAATACTTGCCAAGGGGACTGAACTTTGCAGTTGTTCCAAGAAGAATTTCTCTGGTAGAGATGATCACAGCCACAGAATCAGCTGTTGACTGTGAGACAGTGGCATTGACAAAGACTGAAGTTAGAACTGGTAGTGGCTGAACTGAAGATTTTTAGGTTCTCCTTGGGTGTGACAAAGATGGACCTGATTAGGAATGAGATCATCAGAGATAAAGCACAGGTTGAACTACTGGGATGATAAAGTTAGAGAGGCCAGACTGAGATGGTTTGAACACATCCCAGGGAGAGACAGAAGGAAATTAGAGATGCAGCTGCCAGGAAAAATACAGAGGAAATACATGAATGCAGTTAAAGAGGACATAGAGATAGCTGGAGTGACGATAGAGAAGAGGACATACTGTAGTGTGATTGAAGAGGTTGATTTTAGGTGATGACCCCTGAAGACTCAGGGAACAGCTGAAGAAGAAAAAGATAATGAAAACAGAAATGAGGTGTCTGTCTCCGGTTTCATCTTTAATACAAACATAATTAGGTTTTAGTCTCTAATAAATACCAGCAGGGAAGAACATGTTTCAGTTGTTTTGCATTTTCTCTCAGCCATGACATATAACATTAAATGTCTCAGTGTTTATATTGGTGTTCTAATTGATTACATCACCTGTTGCCTCAACCTTTTTCAATTCATAATCTGCTGCTGCTAAAGTGTCAAGTTTATGAAGGTAGCCTGTACTGCTGTTGAAATGATTGCATATCTTTCAGTGTTACAAATCCCATGTTGACAACATTTCATTCAGCTGTGGAGGTGTAAATATGACAAAGTACAGAACAAACAAGCCAATCATTTACCTTACCACTAAAGTCAGCATCTGTTTTAGTCAGAACATGTTTTGCATCTTGTTTTTTACTCCAATTAGTTTAGAGTAAAAGCCAGCCTGATGCCCTTTGCCTGTTCTTTCTTCTTCATTTTCTATCTTTCTTTTTCTTCGATAGGGTTATCTTGGGTCCCTTTACCACATCTATCATGGTTTTTCTTTGTCACAGAAAAAGTAACTATTTTTTCCCCTTTAAACTTAATTCAGTTCTACCTTTTTTTCTTTCAAATCTTAGCTGTTTTTTAGATGTTGTCACAGAAAACAATATACTGTTATTTTGATTTTGGCCTGGCCTGGTAAAAAAAAGAATTCTGGTGTCCTGGTGGCAAACTGGAAACCAAAGTTTCAAAGTTTCTCCACTTCCGTAGGCTTTTAGAGCTGGTTCAAGAACAATAATTTTGTAAAACAGTCAGATTTATTGTTTACATGCTTTTTCAGTTGCCTTGAAAGTGGAAAAGCAATCGTATTTTAAAAAAAAAACTGTTTTGAAATACTGTAATGTTTTTACCTACATAAAACTTATTTCAGGTCTGGTGAAGGCTTAATATGATCCAACAGCTGGAGTTTTCTTCCTGTCTATATATTCCATATCAAAGATTTAAAAAAATACACACCAATCCACAAAGTTTACCAGTGTTGTTCAGTGTGCAAATCTTGTCTGGTCCCCTTTGAGTCACACTTTACTGATGTCAAACTTTCCAGTAGATCTTTCTTTCTCCCCCAGAAAGCCACAGTTGCTCTACTATCCCTCGTTATGTTATTTTGCTCCTCAGTTAATGCCCAGATGCCACAGCAACATTTGATCTTCCCTGTCATTTCTCTTTGTCTTCCCTCCTATCTATCACACTCCTCCTCTAGTGCTGCAATTCCCCCTGCCCTCAAACCAGAAGGCCTTTCAAGGTCTGCTTAGATAACGTCACACCAACAGAGCATCTGTTTCCAATTTTATGCAATTAAATCGGCCAGCTTGGGAATGTTTCTTTCTTTTAATCCTCTGCTTCTTTCCCCCTTTTCTGCTCTTTACTCATTCTTTGTTTGTCACACTTTTGAATGTCAGGCTGGAAGATGACCATTCTTTAATTGTCTGTCAAAATACAAACAGTGAAGTGTACCTTTTATCTCTCTTCCTTGATTTTCTATTTCTAAGTAAATATCACCTCTGCCATATCAAGAAGAAAATCCTCACTATGTCCACTACAGCAACCCTATGATTGAAACAAAAGAGAAATTAGACAATCAACTGAGAAAAACAAAAACTGTAGCTGTTGCTTTGATTTTACTTATATAAAAATCTTAGTTTTGCCAAATGAATCAATTTTTATTCATAAATTAGATTCAATTGCAGTTAACGTTTTAAATTCCACTTAAGGTTTTGAATTTCGAAGCATTTTAAACTGCAGCAATCTGTATGAAAAGAAAAAAACGTAACAGTTTTAAAGGTTAGCTTGACTTTGAGAGACGTGGACACAGTGGATGTATTTATTAAGTCTAGCGTGTGGCTTGGTGTGCTTTTCTTCGTAAACAAACACCAATCATCTCAAAGTGTTACAAGTACAGGTACAAGTGAGGCATGGCTGAAAAATGCAAAATAAAAAAGTTTAACAAACAAATAAATTCTGAAGTTTGTAAAACAATTATCTAATATTACACCTAAAGTGCATGAAGAGGATTTTTATTATTTTATTTTCCCAAAACTTCTTTTTTCTTAAGCCTGAGTTGAGAGCTTGAGAGCGACACGTTATGTGCCCATAAAGGCATTTTGTGATGCAACATCTTACCTGAAAAACTTACCGTCTCTGAAGTCTCTCAGCTGGGCCATAAACAAAGTCTCATGTCCTTACAAAAAGGAAGCTCGACACAGTTTCCTTTTCATGCAATTTGGCCCAAATTACACTTTTGATAATGTGCACCATGATGACCAAGTTTGAATACCATCACATCAAGCTGCTGAAAATAGATTTTCAGCTAGACCCAGAAACTTTTAGTGGCTTTTATGTGGCAAGATTGCTTAGCAACTTGGTGAGTAAATACAAGAAAGATGCTGTGTAAAATGATCTAGAAGACTGAAATGCTTTTTCTCATGCTATTATTGCTCCAAAGAGCAAGAGGCAGATAGGTAATTGAAGCATTTAGGCAAGTATTTGAGCGATTTGCAGGAACTCTCTTGCCTAACAGCTCGAACAATGAATGCTCATATTTTATGCGTTTTTTAAAGTTGAACAAATATATCTAAAATTGCTGTTCGTAATTGTAAAGAATTAGTGTTTCCACAGAGTTTTTACATCTTCATCATGTAGTATTTTGTGAGAACAAATTCTTTGATACTTGTTGAATAAATGGTTTTGGTTCAGCTGAAGCCAGTTTACATCTCTGGCTAAATGTTCAACCCATCTAACTGATAGGCACCTTGTTTCAATCCAATCTAGCTTACTGTGCACATAGCAGGCATTTTATTACTTCTTCAAATGTTTGTTTAGTTTGGACATTCACAATTTAAAGAAAATGAAACATGCCAGGCTCTTCTTCTCTGCCTAAATAGCTGGTAATTCAGTATGGAGACTGTGTATTTGTCTAATGCTGGTAGCCCTGGGCTTCAAGCATAAAATATGCATAACCATTGTATTTTATTTAAAATTAATTAGTCTGCCTCATAGCTCTGGATTGTTTGCCAGTGAAAAAGGGAAAGAGCTGGTGAGAAAAAAATACAGCCAGTGTGATGGCAGCTGTGACTCCATGGTTCCCCTGCTGCACTCCAGGAGAAGATTAATAGTTAATGGAGGGCCTTTAGGCTGTGGAAATACCCCTAGTGGCCCTTATCCCTGCTCTGGGAAAAGCACAGATTATTGTCAAGGTATCAGCGTCTGTGGAGCTCATACCCTCCCTTTCAATTTTCCCATCTGATTCTTATTTTCATTAAGTGAATAAGCAAAACATCACCTACATTAGACTGATAGAGAACCTGCTATATTTCATACTTTGTATAGAGCAGAAATATGGATTTGTGTGTAAACTCACACCACCAGGTCCCTTTATACTCATTCCCTCTTTGCCACTGGCTTATATGATCTTTAAATAGGAAGAGAGTGAGGTCAATTTTTCTAACGCAGCACAGCATATTATCTCTGGCAAGGCGAGTCAAATCAGCCTTGCAATTAACTTAGGCTCAGTGCCGCAACGCAAATCATCTGGCTCATTCAGGGTCACACGGATTCCTCTCTCCAGGCAATTAGCTTCCTTCATTAATTAAATATTCTAATCAGGATGTTGGATCAATAGTGTAAATCACATGTGCAGTAGCTCACCAAAGGAAGTTGCATCTTATTTTCACAGCTCTCATTGACAAAGTAATAAGCTGAACTTATGTGAAGGATTAATAGAGATAGAGTTGAGATAATTGGCACGTTTACCAGTATATACAGTCTAAACAAGAAAAATGAATGCAACAAAATAGAAAATCCTGTCAACTAATAGTGAATTTTATTTACAACTGCAGGAAAATTGTTCACAGCTGAGAAAAAAAATAGTCATATTTTATTCTTACTGTTGGTAAATCTTTAAATGTTGGTCAAACCTGACTCTTAACTCACCTGGGTGATCCGCTCATAATGGCTCTCGGGGCCAATTATTCTCCGGTTGAAAAAAATGTCCCCCATGTCTGAACAGACTGGTACACCCACCTTAAAGTGGATACACGGTCAATTGCACAAACACAAACATGCATGTGTATACACACACTGCATGTATGTAGTCTCTAAGACACAAGAGACACAAAATAAAGTTTGTCTGCGGAGGTTTCCAGTAACACTTAGACAGTGGTCCCACAGTTGTGGTTCGACTGAGAACGTATCTCCAGTGAGACCTATTGTTGTTTTAAGGTTGATACTTGAGGAAAATGGAGTCATGCTGGATCCCAAAAGAAAGAAAAAAATCACATATACTTACTGTTTCCCTCTCATTAGCAAAAAAATGAAGGAGAGAGGAGACGTTGCTGCAAGAGTTGCATTTTGTGGCTGATTCATTTCAACAAGAGGTGGATTACTACTGTGAGTGTAGTCTTTCCTCAGATATCTTTGGGATATATCCATACCAAGTTACTGGTTCTTATGTTGAACTCTGAGGTCATGTGGCAAGCAGAAAAGTTGCTGCTGTGCAAAGTTTGGCCATAAGAAATGATGGACTGCAGGTGTCATTCCCACAAGGAAGACACACTATCAGCATTGGCACTAAACCTCCTAATATTCTTTTACAGGAAATACAATTTTCTCCTTAAGTAATCAATAAAGACTTATGGGCAAGCATGCACTGAGTATATGTGAAAGTACAATAAAAATCAGCTTTTTATTATTTTGTTTCCTCAACTTCTGCTGTTTGTCTGAATGCTAAATGACAACAACATATTTTTTATTCTACCCAGTAACCATGGTAAGACCTGGTACTTGTGCATTATATTCATCATACTTATTGTAATAAGTCACATAAATCTGTCCATAATCATTTTGTTAGAATGATTTATTATATGACCATCTTGATTTTTTTATTGTTTACATAATGAGCACCATAAATGAGCAGTATATTTCCCTAAAATCAAGGAATTTGTCTTTCCTATTTGTGTTTCCAGCCATGGCCAAAAGGACAGATTGTCTGAATTTCTGTGGCATGTTCCGTCATTTTTTACAGCAAAATCTTGTCACAGTTCATCAACTTTGCATATGGAGATTAATTGCACTTTCCCACAATACTTGCAAACCTTTACAGTTTTTCAAATTCCTTCTTTTAGCAGAATTAGGGAAAGTCTTAGAGGTAATTTACTGTGATGCAATTTTTTCCCCTTCTACCACTAAATCATTCATTTTAGAGTGGTGTTTTCCATCATCTTATTGCCTGTGTAGTATTTCTCTGTTGTATGTTACTGTTTGACTAATGCAACATTGCCTTGTATAGAAACCAAGCATATGCCTATTTTTATTCTCACTTAGGTCTTACTATTATTGATTTTCTTCTTATGCAGCCATTCATAAATCTAACTTTTTCAGCATCATCAGCAGCAGGGAGGTTTAGTGGAATCAAACCTGTGTCTAGCTAGTTGATTTTTCTTTAAATTTATGGCTCTGCTGATAGCATATGAGCTATTGCTGAGGTGCTGTATATCAAATTACCACCTATATTGACAATAAACAGAGCGGCAGAGCAGGGCAGCAACAACTGACATTGAGTTAGAAGGGTGTGAGTCGTGTTTAGGTTGTTGAAATTAATCTGGGATTATTCGGGGCTGAAAAATCCATCTGAAATGGTTTTAAGATGCTTAAAGGTGAATCTATAACCTACCTTGTGTGTAAACAACCCAAGGTGTATTAGATGTCCTGGTGCACTACATGATCATTTGTGTTTTAAATTAAGACTGTAAAACTGTAGACAGATTCTTTATCTCTTCAAATATTGCTTATGATGTAATTCATAAAAAGTGAAGTCCAAACAGCACGTGGCACTTCCAATATAAAACGTGCAATATACGTGTTAGCATTACAATTTGTTGTAAAGTGGACACACCTCTCTGTTTGAGAGAGAAGGCCTTGACACTTAATTTTGACCTGTCCTACTTTTAATTGTTCACAATGTGATTGTGATGGTGCACAGACTGCTCCCTCTACAGCTCTTCAACAGGACTTTACAAACGGTCACAAAGGTGAAAAGGAACACTCCAGTTTGCCTCCAACTGACAGGAACTGCAGCTGTTTTTTAAACTTACTGTACATGGAATCTGCAGCCTGTGACATTCAGACATCTTGCAGCACATTTCAGTGACAAAAAGAAATATTATTTGGTAAAACAACAAAAAAAAGGGATCTTGGGTGTAAGGAAAGATCCTAAAAAAAATGCTGTCATTTTTAGAAGTGGCCTGAGACATTGCCTGTGAACTACCCTCAGACATAACAAGGTTTTATGACAGGGAACTGCCCTATGAAACTGTCTATGCTTGATGTTCTTCAGTGTAAACTTTGCTGTGGAGCTGCAGTTTTGTTCATATTTGTGTCATATTGAAGTTCACAGTCACACTGATTGTTATCTATGAGGGAAGAACCGTTTCAGGCCTGCATCTAACGAGGTTACCATACTGTGGTTGTCAGCTAAATGGTGACGGGTGAGGTCACAGGCAGCACTGTAACCCCGAGTCATGAGCAAAACAGAGCGATGATTTCTAATAGACCGGCCTTCCTTTGAGAACACAGGGCAGTTGTTCTGCAAAGCTTTTGGTCTGTTTTCCTTTTTTTTTGCCTGACTTCCTTAGGCCTTCATCACTGAGTAATGTGAGGTGAATGCTTGCTATTTTCACAAAACATGCTTGTTTTCCATTCTCTAGAGTCAAAAATACATTTCACAATGTCCACTTGAACCAGATGGAATTTAGCTCTTTGACTTTTTCGGCAAAAATGTGAAAGTACTAAATGAAGCCACTTCTTCAGAAGTAAAAAAAAAAAAACACATATCAAACAGAAGCTATTGCATTTCTGTTTAAGGTAAAGTGCACAAAAAGGGGAATCTAATTACTTAGCAAAACTTTTTCACGTAACAAAAAATATGTTTCTTTGTTTTTAACATTTCTCATCATCATTCAGGCTAATGCACTGCTGGTCTCCTCTAGCTATTAACAGTTTCTTACACTTCATACACCGTAGGATCTGCCAAGTGAACACTCTCAGAGGTGACAACTTGGCAGTTTGCAAATTGCAACCTGCAACACCAATCCAGCTCTTATAAATCAAGGCATATAGTATGCGAGCAGGAGAGGAGAAAATATAGAAAAGAAAGCAACAGTGTAACGTTTTATATTTAACATAGCAAGAAAGTTAATTGGTTGTGATACGCAGGATATAAATTACATTGCATTTGGGGAGATTGGGAGTTGAGATTGCCATCATTTTTCCTGCAGCCACTCTTGTCACTTTTATCAAAGTCTTTTGCAGCGGCTGCGGTAGCTCAGCGGTCAGTACTGTGGTTATATCATTCTGAGTGTGCAAGTTTGAGTCCAGGTTGCTTTGAGATGGGAAACTGATGTAAAATAATTGGCACATTTTTGATGAGAAATTCACTGGGTGTGGCTACCCCTGCATAAAGGAACCGCTGACAAAAAAAGAACAATACGGCTCATGCAGGGAAGTGTTTACATTTCCTTCTCTGTGGCTGGATTTTTTTTTACCATTTCATCACAGATAAATTCAAAACAAAGGCATTTGGTGACTGCTGGTGCACTCAATCGTTGCTAAATCTGAATGCTTAGCAATTACCCTCTAAGTGTGACTCATAATTTAATTCATGTGTTAAGCCTTAATCTCAGCTTCCTGTCCCTTGACTCTCAGCTAATACCTAAATTGTGCCTGGAAAATTTGAAAGTACTTTGTTTCTGTCTGTTCCTCCATGGCAAGGGCTATTTAATTTTTTTTTCTGTTGACAGTAGGGTCTTGTGAACAGCTTTAATAGCATGTTTACGTGTCATAAATTTTCAGCTGTGGTTTACCTCCATGTAAGTTCTTTGTCTGCCTCTGTATTTGTGAATTAGTCTACAGGAAACTCCTTTAACCATCATCTGCCTGAATCACACAGATGCACAACTCTACAGTCATATCAACTCAAAGAATGTTCTGGGAAAGCACAGGTTTATGTGCATCCTATCTCTGTCTTGCAGACCTGAAGTTTCATCTTTAATAATCTGATTTTTCCTCAGTGGTGCTTTGTTAAAGAAAGTGCTGTCGACAATAAAGTCATTGCAAGAGTGTTTACAAAGCACTGACACATTTTTCTGTCAATCTTGACATGGCATACTTCTGCAGGCTCTGCTTCTTATGTTGCAGTGAAACTTCATAGAAGCTTCCCGGTTTTGTCGTGCAGGCAGATTCATAAGAAACTTTGTGAAAGGATGTGTGTGTTTGTGTGCAGTTAGTGCTGAACCTGCTGACTACAGGCTTGGCTGATAATGCTTGTCAGTGAATACTGACACCGCACACTCCCTGATATCACAGAATGACCACTCCACCACGCAGAGAGACTGTGGACAACGCTATCACTATGATTAACTGCTGTGATTGGGGGTAGAAATGGGTGTTCAGAGTGTTGTGGAGAGGATGGGAACCACGGCATCCCAATCTGGAGGGGCGACGAGCCACATGCTGGCCTCTGCAGACTTTGGTAATAGTCCCCATGTGTAGTGCACTGGGCCCTAACCCACAGGGTACTGTGTGCACAGGAGGCCACTTGAAAGCCAAGCTGGATGTAGCAGCAATCAAAGCTAGAACAAGCACACAGGGGAGTAATCTGTTCCAGTTTTTGGAGCGTGCCAGGGTTGGGGGAAAGGGAGATGAAGCTGTGTGTGTGTGTGTGTGTGTGTGTGTGTGTGTGTGTGTGTGTGTGTGTGTGTGTGTGTGTGTGTGTGTGTG
>JAVKLF010000083.1:6564678-6575669 GCA_034783495.1 Millerichthys robustus | reverse complement strand
TGCTATGTGGAAGGAATAAAACATTCCAGTTAATTCAGGAGAAATGTACTAATGCCACAACACAAAGGAAATTACTGGGTCATGGATTGTGCTGATAACAGCTATGGAATAATGAATATATGCCTATACAGCATAATGATATGTAAACTGTGTTTTTCAATATGACTTTTTGTCGATTGTAAAGCTTCTCCTGTACTGTCACCAAGACAATTTTTACACCTATTGTGCAGAAAGATTAAATTCTGTCTCGTTCCCAACCCATTCTCCTCTTCTCATCAATGCTTTTACCTCACTTTCCCAGCTGTCCCATCTGCTCCACGCAGTGTCATTTCCAGCGTTAACGAAACGTCGCTGGTACTGGAATGGAGTGAGCCTCGTGACCTGGGTGGCCGCGAAGACACCTTCTATAATGTCATCTGTAAGAAGTGCCTTCCTGAGCGGGGAATGTGCTCGCGGTGTGATGACAATGTGGACATTTCCCCGCGCCACCTGGGTCTGACGCTGCGCCGCGTGATGGTCCGTAACCTGCAAGCCCACACACAGTACAGTTTTGAAATCCAGGCGGTCAATGGGGTTTCCAGCAAGAGCCCTTATACACCTCAGTTCTCTGCAGTGAACATCACCACAAATCAGGCTGGTAGGTACAACTGCCTTTCAGAGATCAATATTGAACTTGTAGGCCTCAACTTTTTCAAAGTCTGGAAAAAGACACAAAGGATGTCAGACTAAACACTCTGGGCTTAAGAAGTAGAGATCAATTCCTTGTAAGTGTGTAGGAGTATGTTACATATTCCCTTTCTGAACAAGGATGGAGAAGGAAGACATTTTTGATTAAGGACAGAAAGGGGCCTTTTTTCACACACCCACAGCATACTCTCTGGTAACATTGCTGCAAATAGAAATAGCAAGGCAGTGTGTATTCAAAGTGTTAAATCTTCAGTATTCTAGCAGCTCACTGGTTCCAACCCACTACTCCTTCAGCTCTCAGTATCAGTGGTAAATAGGTCAATATAGTAAGTGTGAAAAAAGTGCAAAGTGCTGAAATGAAATAATTGATTGAAACCGAGCTCCAGGCCTGTCAGTGATGAATGAATAGAGTCGGTTCCTGTTCGAATTTTAAGATAGTTGTCAGATTTTATGATTTCTTTGTAAAAGCATGTATGGGTTAGATTTAAGTAAGCAGATTTTGTGGGCTTGGTGTACACCTAAAACGACCTCAATAAATTTCAGAGATGTTAAGCTTACTCAATACTTTTGTTATAAAGAGGTCTCTTTGTTGAAAGTCTCCCAGGGTTCTTACATTGTGTCTTGGATGTGTTTAGGCACTATGTTAAATTTGCTCTCTCGCTTGGCTCAGACAACAACAACGCAGATTATGCTCTGCCCCTCCCTCGCTCTCCTGTCTCCGTGGCCTTGTCCTCCTCACCTCTAACCTTGGGTTCCTGCTTCTAAAAGATGCTTTTGGAATGCTGCTTCTTTGTGGACCTAGGACCCAACGGCCCCACAGGCCCCTATGTGAGGGCCTCATTGTTTTATGAGAGGGTCTGGTGCTGGGCTGACAGGGATGAGTGTCCACCCATAGCTGCCTGGTGTCAGCTGGGAGCAGAGAGAGCAGTAAGGACAGGGCAAGAGAGCATCATCTGTGATCAGATTATCTATTTGTGTAGTCCCATGACAATCCCTGCATGTGCATTCACCTTTTAAGAACCAAAATAAATACCAGGGGTGGCGATAAGCTCAAGGGGCTACCTCCATGGTTACTGCAACATCTTCTCCCAGAGGAGGGCCTCTAATCCCTCAGCTAGAGTAACAAGGGGCTCTGCCTAGGAAGTATTGTCATCTGCAAGAGAAAGAAAGACATGAACAGATGAAATGAAAGGGGTGGCTAGGAAGGGATAAACTAGGGGATGTAGAGTTTCAGGGACCAGAAGAAGATGAAAAACAGAGGGACGTCTGGTTAAAAACACAATCATTAATGACAGAATGGAAAAAAAACAAATTGTGGGTTGGGGAAATTTGATGGATTGTGGAAAGTTTTTAACTAAAACAATGAGAATGTTATTTTGTTCTCAAAGGGACTAGCCCATAACTTTATTTCTAGAATCAAAATGCCTCTGGAGATAGACAGTGAACTATATAAGACAAAAGCAACAGACGGGTTAGAGGGGAGAGAGTCAGAGGTCCAGAACAAGACTGAACTGTGAAAATAGAGTTAGGTTGACAGATGTTACTTGGTTTTTAATAAGTACATGTGAACATAGCATGAAAAGCTCAAATGTGACTGTGATTGTGTTTTACATACACCAGGATACTGTGTTCACAAAAACATTATTGTGTTTTTTTTGTTAAGATTTTATATTATATAGCAAACATGGGTTGATTAAACACTTGTTTTAAATTATATTTGTGTGTTTTTTCCTTTAACTTTTCCGTGTTCATGATAGGAAAATGCTGTACTACAAACTTATCGATCAACTTTAAAGTTTGATTCTTTTACCATCACATAAGAATCTCCTCCACTGCCCCTGACACTCTGGGAGGGAGACTTTTAGGATTAGTAGGGAATGGTTCTGCATACTAACTAACGGCCACAGCTTTTCACAAAGCTCACAGCTTTGGACTCTGTGTTTGGGCTTCAGTGGACGCACAAAGGACACAGAACTTCAAAAGACGTAACACAAAAAAAATTGACAAATAAAGCAAGTTTTTCCTTGAATGTTTTTCTTCTCTGTGCAGCTCCATCTGCAGTGCCCACAGTCCACCTAATGGCGGCCACAGCAAGCACCATGAGCCTGTCCTGGCTTCCCCCAGAGAAACCCAACGGAATCATTCTGGATTATGAGATTAAGTACCATGAGAAGGTAAGCAGCAGTGTCAGTGAATGCCACTAATTCAATCCAATTTCATTGACTAGCATGGTCTCTGTTTCATCTGTGTTTCTGTAAATGAGAAAAACAATGCCTCTGGTGATAAGCACATGGTTGCCGTGAGGCAAGTCACCACTTCCATTCTTGTATGAGCAATCTCCAAGACTTATTTCCTTCTTTTCATCACCTAATCCCTCCTTCTCTTTTTTTTTCCCTCTCTCATCCCAATCCTTTCCCAGATTTCTATTATTCAATGCCCTTTTCTAAATTCCTCATGCCTCCCTTCTTTTTCCCTTCCTCTCTTAATCTATGCACCAGAATTTTCTGTGTTTTTACTACCCCCTCTGAACAAAGTGCTTTAAATGCTGGTTCAGAGTTAGTAGTTCAGCCAATTTTAGGTTTCAACCCAAAACTCATTTGTATCACATTTGCCACCACAGACTCACGACAATGTGAAAGTTTAAACATAATTCCATTATACTTCAACAATGTTTATAAACACATTTGTAAATGCTGTTCAGAAATTTAGATTTTTTAAAAAAGGTGCTTACAGTGTTCTAGCTCATAGGATTGGCTGCTACTCTACCCCCTTTTTCCATCTTACTCAACAAAAAATTAGCAATTTTCTAACACTTTTTTTTAGGAACTGTAGCCAAATCAAAACAAATAAGAAAAGTCTAGTTACAAGTTGGGCACTGGGTCTACAATAGGTTTGTTAAATAATATTCCAGATGGTAGATTTGTCCTAAATAAAGAACTATAACTTTATATCTTTACCATCAGATCAACCTACAATTAGTCTCTCTAAATGTTTATTTCTTGTATCTGTCTTTTTGCTTTCCACCTGTTTGCATGGTTAAACTGATAAACTCTTCAGGAAAGTTGGAAGGTTAGAGATTGGATAATAATGAATACTGATTGTTGATGTTTGGCATAGTCATCTTTTTTGTCTTTATATGTGCAGGATCAGGGTGAGGCCATTGCCCATACCATGACTGCCCAACGAAGCAACGCCCGCATTGAAGGACTTAAGGCTGGTACACCTTATGTGGTACAAGTCCGTGCCCGAACAGTGGCTGGTTATGGGCGTTACAGCAGCCCAGCAGACTTCAGCACCAACCTCCAAAGTATGTTACTCCTTTATTCAGCTACTCTAGATATATAGATAAAGAATTGTGTTGCTTTGAAGAAATTTTGGTAAAACATTTTATTTTGCCATTAATAGCCTACCTACATAATATATATTTTTTTGCATTTTTCAGTTTTTAAAAATAAATAAAATTAAAAAAAACATATATTGGCTTTATATTGTACAGTTTATTTGACTAGTTTCAAATGTAACTATGTTTTCATTGTTGCACCTAAAGCTGATCCTCCAAAGTCATGGCAAGAGCAGCTGCCACTCATCGTTGGATCAATCACAGCCATCTTGGTCTTCATCATAGCAGTTGTGGTCATCGCTATTGTCTGCCTGAGGTTAGAACACGACTCCTTAAAAAAAGTGCAATGACCACTTTGAGTGGTGATGGTGTTGCATAACATTTTAATATTGTCACCCAGCAGGGGCTTTAAGTACCATTTGTGCATAATGACTCTCCCCCCCTTTAAGTTGAAAAAAAAAAAAAACAAAAACAAAACAAAATGCTTCAAATGTCAACTTTGTTTGCATGTCCTTCAAACTACCTCAGTAAAGTCTCAGTGGATTGCTCTGCCACCTGTGAGGCCACTGAATGCCAGATTAGCTTCCCGAATCTCCGAATAGCAAACAGCTTTGGCCAAAAGGCCCTTTTGCTCACTGGACACAGCATGGTATAGCAGCTGTTGAGTCTGATAGGCTTTCTCTCACGCCTCACAGCCCAGCATTTTAAATCAACTGTGTGGTTGCCTGACCACTAAAATCTCAAACATGTCTGTGCTGGCTTAGCTCAATTGACTAAGAAGATGTGACTTGCTGCTCACACCTTTCAAAAAGTCTGATACTGCATCATCTGGGTCTAACCACAGTCGTTTATCCATATACGACTCATTTGTCAAGCAGCAAATGCAACGTGAGTGTGTGCGTATGTGTGAGAGGTTGGCACCCACTGCTGACTGGCGCCCACCGATCTCCCTCTACAAGCCGGTTCAGGCAGCGACTGACAAGCGTGGGCATCGGTCACGCTAGACTGAATAATAATCTCCCTGATCCCTCCCCCCTCTCATTTTCCCTCCTGCTTCTTTGCTCTCCTCTATTTCAACACGGCTACATTGTGCGTCTTCAAGAGTCTTGGCTTAGCCGCTGCTCAGACTGACCCAGAAAAAGAAAACAGTAGTAATACAGAACGCACAGCTCCTGCATATACCAGACGAAAATTTGAATTTGAAAAAAAAAATGCAAATCACCATTGAGCATTTTTTCCCTGGTTACTGGTAAGACAACAAAGAAGGCACACAGACGTAGCTTCAACAACCTAGTCCCTTATTTGTGGCCCCACACCCAGTATAATACAGAGATGATTTATGCAGGAAGGTGAGGCTACAAACTGGAAACAAACAACATATACAGGAGCACAGCAAAAAAAAAATCCAAAGAAAGACTAAAACCCTGAAAGCCAGATATTTTGTGGAGACAACAAGATTTAGATTGAATTGGGAGGATATGTGTAATGTCCATTGGGAGAAGAAGATGCGACAGCTGAGCTTGCTGTTTGAGCTGTCTTTGTCTCAGCCACTCACTTTGTTGGATCTGAGAGTGAACAGCTTCCACTTGCTTTTTACAGACAATGGTACAGCATTCTTCTGTTTAGACTTACATTACAGTTCCCATGTTTGAATCATTGTCCCACTTGGCCTTGATGTAATCTTTAACAATGTGTCCCTTGCTTCCCGTGTAAAAATGACTTAACATTTTCACCAAGCCGCATCATGTGACAGTATCTGATGTAACATCTAAGAATTAAAAGAAATCTATTTTCTCTTCCTGCTTTTGTTCTTTTACTGTATTTGTACCCCGCTGAGTTCATTTGACTTAGTTTGTCACATCTTTTTCAACAGAAAGCAGAGAAATGGTTCAGAGTCAGAATACACTGAGAAACTGCAGCAGTATAGTAAGTGTCTTTGTTGAGATCTTTTTCTGCTTCGCTTCACATTTCAGAAACAAATATCCTGATACTTTCATGTAAAAAGGACTGACAAGCTGCTGACATGCTATAAATTATTTATCATTTAGCCTAGTAAAGAAAATGGAATATAAAAATAAGCTAATTTTTTGTATTCAATATGTGTTGATCTGAACTTGTTTGGCAGCAAATATTCACTTTCCTGTTCTTGCCACTGAATCCCCAATAGTAACGCCAGGAATGAAGGTCTACATAGATCCTTTCACCTATGAGGACCCCAATGAAGCAGTGCGCGAGTTTGCCAAGGAGATCGACGTGTCCTGCGTGAAGATCGAGGAAGTCATTGGCGCAGGTAACCCACCAAAGCTCCTGAGCTACAGGGGGAAGACAGCTAGTCACCTCCAGGCCATACCATTAGAGGACTTCACACCAAGCGGTACTTTCACTCAATTCATCATTAGTCCTCTTCTTCCTCCCACCCCTACCACACTTGTCACCTTTTAGGAACCCTTTTGCAGACTTGTAATTGTCTTCAGCACCCTCCTATTTTAAAATAGTCATGTCTTCCTTAAGTCAGCTTGACTCACATTCAAGCATTATGCATTTAGAGTAGCAATACCATTGTTTGGTGAATAATTATTTCACACTTGTCTCAAAAATCAACCCCGATCCTGGAACAAGAACAATGGTAATTTTAATTATTCTTGTATCTAATGAAACCGGATCTTGGACAATGTGAGACCATAGCCCCTTGCTGATAACGTTTAATTTATTTCCTAAGAAAAGACTTTAGTCTTGTCTGAGCACACGTGTAAGTCTTTGTTCATCTTCCACAGAGCAAATGACATTATACCATTGATATTTTTTTGCATCCTTGAAAAATCTAAATTTTGTACTTGGTTTTACAGATTAAACACTGGATTTTCAGATGTATTGTTTGTATGTATTTGACCATCAGAATATAGCCGTCTCTTTTAATTGAGAATAAAGGGTGCAACAATATACTTTATCATACGCAAACAGTTTATATTGAAATTTAAATTATCAAATGGATCCCACAATTGATTATTGGATGTTTTATTTATTCTTTGAGAAATGTATTGAAGTAGCTAACCATTCTTTCTTTCAAAAAGACCTAATACTAGATTAATCTAATTTGGGCTGAAGAGAATACATTGTCCTGAGTCCAGGATTGATTTTTATCCTACCCACTTTTTGTTATTGAGAGCCTCTTGAAACCCTCATAAAAGGGTTTTATGTTGGACCACTATATATGACCCTAGTTCATAACACTTCCACCTTCACCATGTGGTTGTCTTTCCCAATTTTAGAAATCCCTCCTACATGATGTTGCACACAGTGAAATATTTAATGTACTTGAAATATTTTAAAGTAATATTTCTGCTTAATAGCTGCAGGACTATGGTGTGTGAGAATGAGCTTTTTTAACATTCATATATCTAAGCAAAACTGGAAGATGCTGTGATGGTAGAGATGGGAACCCCCTACTACTGCTTCTGCTACTACCAGTACTACTGCTACTACTACTGCTACGACAGCTCTTCTACTGCTGAGGCTACTACTTCCCAAGCATTCAGCTTTAAAGTGACAAACCCTCAAACCTGTCTTCCTTGTCCCCTTCCTCTCCTGTATCCCTTCTTATGACCATCCCTCTGCCCATCCATTCCCTTTCCCTTCCTCCACTGGTATTTCTCACTTTGTCACTTTTGTACCCATATTAAAATAAACCACTCTCATTGCATATTTTTTTCTTCTCGCACTTGCTTGGTGTAGAATCTAAACACAAAGCGTCCTCGGCCACAAAACCTCCCAAGCTTTTGTCTCCCCCCATATCCTCATCCGGTTCCCGCTTCTACAACCTCACCGAAGCTTAACATCACTTCCCTAATCCATAACTCCTACTTTCCACCGTCCCTAAGCTTCACTTGACATATCACCCTTTTTTACTGTTATTTTATTTGATTTCATTTCAACATATAAACAATTTTTCATTGTCATCACAAGGCTTCACTCATCATATTGGTTTCTATTGTATAGCCTTACAATACAAAGTAATTGTGCACACCACCATCCCTTAAGATTGGCCTTGATTCCTGGCTTCTCTTGCAGATGCCAAAACCCCAACATCCTGCTCCCCTTCCCTGGCTCCTTGGTTCTAACCAGTTAACTGTTCCCTCTTCCCTTTTTCCCCCCACTCTCCTCCACTCTTCCATTATCCCTCTCTCGCATCTCTCTTCCTGTTTTGCTGTTTCTCTGGCTGTCTCACCTGGGCTCCCACAGGAGAGTTTGGGGAGGTGTGCCGGGGTCGCCTAAAGCTGCCTGGGCGCCGGGAGATCATTGTGGCCATCAAGACTCTCAAGGTGGGCTACACTGACCGGCAGAGGCGAGACTTCCTATCCGAAGCTTCCATCATGGGCCAGTTTGACCACCCCAATATTATTCGTCTGGAAGGTGTGGTCACTAAGAGTCGTCCGGTGATGATTGTTACGGAGTTTATGGAAAACGGTGCCCTGGACTCTTTTCTAAGGGTGAGAAGAAATGCATGAATGTAAAAAAAATTATCCTGACAGTATCAGAGATTTTGAAATGTATACAGAAATACTTATCAAATAACACCAATAAGTTTAAAATGTATTTTTAAAATTTATTTATTTGTTTAATATTTAAAAAGTCTTATGTTTAATCACAATGACCACATAGCCTGTCTTGCAAATCTGATAGTCAGTGATTTTGCAAAGAGCTTAGTTTGCAACAAATCTCTATCTCAAAATAGCATCATACATTGCATGACAAAAAAGATAAATTTATGGCATAATAGAAAAGGAATCTTTGGGGATGGGATGGCAGAACAGAAGACAAAACAGTGTGATAAGATGGCAGCTGTAAGACACATGTAACATTCATGAAAAGACAAAAAGTGATACTGAAAATAGAAAGACAGGTAAGAGAATAAAAAAGGTAAATAAGACAGAAGTCCACCACATGTTTCTCTGAAAAGGAAACTTTGATCTACAATTCATTTTAATTTTGTTCTTCTTCTTTTTTTTTTCTCAAGCTCAACGATGGGCAATTCACAGTGATCCAGCTAGTTGGCATGTTACGTGGCATCGCAGCGGGCATGAAGTACCTGTCAGACATGAACTACGTGCACAGAGACCTGGCTGCCCGCAACATATTGGTTAACAGTAATCTGGTGTGTAAGGTGTCTGACTTTGGGCTGTCTCGTTTCCTTGAAGATGACCCTACAGATCCTACATACACCAGTTCATTGGTGAGTCAGAAGATAGATTACATGTACATGTGTTGCACTTTGTATAAATGTTTAAAATCAGCATTTAAATGTGCTACATGTAACCTTTAACATCAATACACTACTATTGATGTCAATCCCTTTCACAACCTAATCCACATAATCTTCCCACATGGCTTTACTGATGAAGATGCTTATTTTTAAAGATCCTTATGGCATTCTGTTGATAATTATAAACAATTTACAGATTTCAAAAGACATTATGAATGTTTTTCATATTGAACATGGATTTTGATTTATTTCTCAGATCTTATTTTTATATGCATTTAATATAATAATTTATTAAAAACATTTATTTGCTTAGGTAATTTAGGAAATTTGACCGTTGTTATAAAGATAGGTCAATTCCTATAACTTGTGCATACAATTTTGTCTGTGCTTTTTCAAATAAAGAGAAAAATATATTTTGTTTACTGCATAATTAGGTTAGAATTTAAGCTGTTAAAATAATTTCTTTCAACATCTTGTTTAATGAAGCTAAAGAAGCAAATAAAAAGACAAAACAAAAAACACCTAAAGCAATATCCGGCACAGTAAGGTGTGACAAATCTACTGCTGACAGGAAACAATGGTGTTAATTACTTAAAGAAACACCGCTGGTGCGAGATGCCAAACATCTCAGTCACATTTCACTTTATCTGGTTACACGAAACAAGTATGAAATAATACTGAAACATTAAGTACAAATTGCTGTGTGGAGTGCAGTGTATTTTCTTATAGCTCCATATGTCATTTTTGTCTAAATGTTGACTAACCTTGTGTGTGTACACAGTGTTTGGGTTCTACAGCATGTACCCTTGTGTTGTGCATCAGCGTTTCCCTTAGAGTTTTTTTCTCACCCTTTCTCTCCCCCTCTTGTGTGTGTGGCTCTGTCTCTGTGTTCCATCCCTCCAGTATTTCATGCTCACATACTCATTCGCATATCCACAGGGAGGAAAAATTCCCATCCGCTGGACAGCCCCAGAGGCTATTGCCTACAGAAAGTTCACCTCGGCCAGTGATGTGTGGAGCTACGGCATCGTCATGTGGGAAGTAATGTCGTATGGCGAGCGACCGTATTGGGATATGAGCAATCAAGATGTAAGCTTTCTTTCTTTGAAATACTTGAAATTATAATTTACACCTTCACACTTGGTGTGAACATGAACAGAATAAAATTGTTTTCAACAACTATCATGGTTTTGTTCTCTACGCAACCAACAATAACTATTGTAACTTTCACCCTTTCCCTTACTTCAATGTCTACCTTAAGGCTGATTTTATCTTTAAACCATTTTAGTCTCTCCTGCCATCCCACAATTACTCTGTTCATCAGGTCACTTCTTGGTTTGATTTGGTTGTACAGTTTGGTGATTCAAAACAAAATCAGATTTTTCTGTTTTTATTCCACAGGTGATAAATGCTGTGGAGCAGGACTATCGACTGCCCCCACCCATGGACTGCCCCACAGCTCTACACCAGCTAATGCTGGACTGCTGGGTGAAGGAGAGGAACTTGCGACCCAAATTCACCCAGATCGTGGCCACACTTGATAAACTTATCCGGAATGCTGCCAGTCTCAAAGTGGTCACCAACAGCACACAGTCTACTGGGTAGGTTTTAGCTGAAATACCAGTTAATAAATGTAATTCTCATATCAAATGCAGAAACCTTATTTCGATGTCATAAAGAAAAGCTTTAAATCATTTTTTTATT
>JAVKLF010000083.1:6480823-6497537 GCA_034783495.1 Millerichthys robustus | reverse complement strand
TGTAGCAGTTGTAACCGCTGCACCACCTTGCTGCTCCAATCTTTTATATATGCTAATATCATTTACAAAGAACAGGTGAAGATTTACTCTCTTTTTTTCCTTTTTCATTTGAAAAAGCAATAAAGATATCATTTGTGCTGCCATCTCTTGCAGAATCATTTACAATAGTTTTACTGCTGTACAGCTGAGGTAACAAAAGTGACTTGTGAGCCAACTAACCTCATGCTACAAATACCTAGATCCCCATAACTTTCAAGGGAAATGAGAAAATGGTGAGGACAAAAGAATGTCAAGGAGGAAACAAAATTGATTTCTTTTAATAAAAGCCAAGCAGAAGCAGCAGAATTACACAAGTCTGCTTCATGCATCAGCAAAGTGGAGAGAGCATGGTGGCAAATAAATAAAACGGGGGAGTCTTGCATATTACCTGTCAACAAGTCAGCATATTAGGAAAAGGATACGATGCAATTTTACAAAACGACAACTAATTATGACGCAGAGATGCTGGCTGGAGCTTGGCCACCTTTGATTGAGTCATCAATAATACTTTAGTTCTTGCCACCATTATCATCGTGTTATTAATTCATTCACCTTTTTTTTTTCCCAGTTCAGTCATCAAGTGAGGAAGGATGAATAAAAGGTTCCTGGGACTAAGGCTCTGTAAATATGAAGCAATGATGGATAACTTCCTGTGGAAATGAGACCTGGAAACAGGACTAGCCAGGCTGTCAGGGAGCTGCATCCCTCATGTTTAATTTCCTTTTTATTTTATAACTCAACAAGTGTTGGCGGACCTGGTTCCTTTATTAATGGAGAGTAGAAAAGCTAACACAGCTGTTTGCAGTATTTTTATTGTTTTTATTTTTGTAGAGACAGCAATATTCATAAGTATGGTTTATCATATGTGCTTGGTGCTTTTGTTTGCCTCAAGAGTGGAAAATCTTGGCATTTTTTTTATAATCTCCATAAGGTCTTTCCACCTATGTACACCAAGAAGTATCTCATTTTGTTTAATGACTTCTGGGTCATCCTAGTTCAGCCATTGCCTCAGTTTTGCTTTGTGCTACCTCCAGCAGGACGTCTGGTATTACTCTTAAATTGTTACGACACATAAACAATAGAAAACCTGACGTATAATATAGATTAACCATGAAGCTGTAGTGTGACACTGACTAAGACCATAGGACTCTTGGAAACTACAGTTCTGGGATAAACTCAGCCAGGACCTTTAGAAACCTCTGGACCTACCACTGTGATGGGTGTTTGGCTTGAAACTTGTTTAATTTTCACTTTTCGGAGTGGTTTGTATTTGCCTCATTTGTGTATGTGGGATTTGACTTCTCGTGATCTGTATCTGAATGGAGTCAAGCTGCCTTCCTTCCTCTGTTTACGTGGGGATTGTGTGCCATATGTCCGTGATTGTTTGGGGCATTGGGAGTTTTGTCTCCTGTGGTGTTTTTGTTCTACAAAATCACCACTCATGATTTTTATCTTTGGCATCCATGTGTGGTTAGGTGGTAAAATTGCAGTTAAAGAATTGCAAATAGATCCCAGAGATATTAAGCTGCAATCTTTGCTATAATTGTGTGTTTGCTAATATCTTGTGAATGAGCACAACACACTGTGGTGCAATGGGATTAGTAGAGCTTTTTTGTTGTTGAAGAAAGAAACTTAAATAGAGTTACATTATTAGTTTCCAACATCGTATCTGCACTGAATTTCAATATCAAATTTGCATCCGTACTTTCTGTCCATGAACTTCCTTCAAAACATAAATGCTGTGTGTTTAATTTGCACAGGATTGTTCAGTGTTTCACACGGCCTGTCTTGAGCAAATTAGGAAGTCTTGTGTCGTGAAACAAACGCAATAAAAGGCAGAAACACAACTCTTGTAGAAACTGGAGAGTAATAAAGGTGTCAAAGTTATGTAAACTGGTTTACATCTTTTTTTTTTTATTTTCCAAACTCAAGTTTCTATGAACTTGTGAGTCAGAGAGTGGACCCATTTGGTATTGTCATTTATTTACTCTTTAACATCCTCTAATATATATATTCATTTGAATTTCTCTAACTGTTCTTTTGATCATTCCTTAGTGTGTCTTGAGCCACTTGCGCTCATCCCAGCCTGATTTTAATTACCAGAAATAAAACAAAAAACAAACATATAAACAAGGACACATTACATCATTAGTAATCAGTCCTTCTTTCTGCTACTCCATGTTGTAACCACAACATTATAACCCACATGCAGGACATTAAAACTGCAAGACTGCAGAATCTGATACCTAGGCCATAACTCCCTTACCTCCTTGCCATTAACGCAGAGTTAGTCATATATGTTTATAGCCATTTAAGAACTCTGAGACAACATGCTTTCTTCTGACCAAATAAAAACCCTAAAAAAGGGTCCAGACATGCTTTGACCTCCTCAGAGTTTTATGCTGTAATAAAACATGTTTACATGCGTTCTGCTTGCTTGCCCCCCAAGGGCACATGGGTGGGAAGGTTATCATGAAGTCACCATCTGCCTCAACTTTCAAAGGATTTTCCTTTTTTCTTGCTTTTTTTATTTCTTTGCTTAAGGCACTTTGGATTTATTACATTTTAACTGTCTTTGATTTCTTACCCCCATTTTTTGCTGGAGTAATTGTTTCAGAGGAATTTCAAAAAGAAGGAATAAAGAAAGGTATCTGGAGCCTCTCTTTCTAAAACTGCTTTAAAGGATTTATAACATAGATCAATACTTGGTTTTGGATGAGAATCAAACACACATCTTGACCTCTTTTGACACCTTCAAAGAAAAAAAAAGTATTCTGTAGGAATAAAAATCACAATGTCTAAATCTATTAGACACCATTACTCCATTCTTCTTATGCTGTTGAGCAAAACATGACTTACGATCTTTCATTTTGTCAAGTTTACAGTTCTTTATCTCTGTATTTTATGATACCTCTTTGAAAGTCAATGTTTTTTTTAATTATTTTTGCTTTTCACTCTCTCTCTTTCTCTCCCTGTGCCTTTCACTTATCCACTTTTTGTACTTTGATGCACATTATTGCCAGTAACACATTTTTGCTTCATCATTTTTTTTTGTTCCCTTGTTTAAGCATTATGACAGGGGCACAAACAAATTTTTTTTTTCTGCATGACATGGCCCATCTGTTGTGTGGTATAAGTTTAAAATTAAACAAAGACAGAAAAAACAGACATCTTTCTACTCTGCTGATAAGACATTTTGAAGTGAAAGTGGAAAGATGGATAGATGATCAGCTTTGTTTAAATGACTGAATGTCACTGTCAGGTTGTAGGATTGGCCAGAATAGTTGTCTTTGTGGTACACAAGGGTAGTTTGCAGGTAATCGTTCACCAAGTCACACAGACAAGAGTCAACAGCAGCCAAGTGAACTAACTCGACCAGTGCTCCAATCTTGTGGGGGGATCTACTTTTGTTGAAGTTTGTAGTTGAGCTGCTTTATCGGTTGTCCGATAATGCATGACTAGGCATTACAGCAATAACGTGTCATCCTGTTGGCAGAAATCAAAGCAGTAAGCTTGACTGCTCTCTAAGACGTATTGGTTTGACATGTTTTAATTTGTTTTGCCATAATAAGGCAGAGTTTAGGACATGCTTCCACGAGAAAAAAACCCTTGGGTAAATCAATCTTTACAAAGTATGTGACATTCTGATATCAGACAGTTGAACAGAATCTGACAACTGAGGTGAGGGCTTTCTCCGTGATGGGCTGTGTTAAAGTGCAGTGGCCCGGCTCAGCTGGAAGGTGCAGCTTTAAATTTACTAGCTTCTCTGCATTCCAGTTTTCCCCTGTGGTCTTAATAGAGAGGTGGTTTCGAGTGAAGATGTCTTCTCTATAAAAAGCCAGCAGAGATAATTGGAGTACGATGCCCCAAGGGTAGTTTCAACGAGAAGTTTTCCAGACAAGAAAAATCAAACTAGACCAAGAACAAATTAAAGAGAATACAAAACATCTGACTTGGATGACAACACATTGCAGTGGTGAGTTGTGTTTGAACACATTTGCTTTACTGGCTTACTTTTGGTTTTGATCACATTTTTGTACCCTCTAACAGGTAAGAGAGTCTAATCTAAACCCACAAGTCATTACTGTAAAACCACAGAGAAATTACTGACTAGTTTGTGGATTGCTGTTTTGAAGAGTTCCACCAGGATTGTCCGATGCCGTGCATATGTTCAACAGCCAGTGTAAAACGCTGGTGTGAGACATAAAGTCAATTCAGTTCATAGGGAGAAAATGACCAACTGAGTGAGACAAAACATTTTTGTAGGAAATTTCTGGTCAGGTTCAGTTTTTGTATATATTTTACCACAAATCTCTCTCTCTCACACACACATGCGCACACAAATCACCTAATTCAGCATCAGTTTACTTAGGTTAATAACTTTCTCATAAATCAAAAGGCACAGATTAAAAGAAATCCACAAAAAACATATCCTGAAATTAAATTAAATGAACAGTTTAAACCCAGTAGAGATAAACTACAATACGGATGAGAACCTCATAAGCTTATGGGAAATGATGCAAAGTATCAGCACCTTCTGTCTACGCTCCCTCTATCCCTCACCTCTTTCCTGAGGCCCTCATCCTTCTTTCCCTACAAACACCCCGTGTCTTCTCCAAGTGATGGATGCCTCTTTCCTTGGACGGCGTCTGCGTTTGGACCATCTTAAATTACTCCAAGCTGTGGAGAGGAGAATACAGAAGAACTTAAAAATAGCATTTGATTTGGGCTTTTTTTTAAGCTAATGGATGCACCTTCCTAACCCTGCTGCAACCTCCATCTCACCCTTCTTGCACTCCCTTGTTCTTTTCCTCCCACCGTTTCTCTTCATTTTATATACAAGGACAGGGAGGGTTATTGATGGTTATTCTGCGGACCTCCGTTACGTCCACACACACCCTTACACCCCCCCCCCCCACACACACACACACACACACACACAGGCTTCATATCTTTTTTCTCTCCATCTCTTTCAGTTCTCTTGAATAATGTTGTCCTTAAGCCAGAATGAGGTCAGAAAAGTAACGGCAAGACATATTGTGCAGTTAAGGCTGTCTGCAAATGGCCCATCTGTAATCAAAGGCCATGCATTAGCTGATGCAACATTGTCTCTGTGCATAGATTCTTTATTGGAAAAAAGACAGCACCATTATTTTTTTCCCTTTAAATTATGATGCAACAATTAATTGTTTTATAGATAGAAACAAATATAAAAACAAACAAAAGGCAATAATTAAATCTTCAAGTGCTATCAAGATAGTTTTGATTTTTTTTTTTTTTCTGGAAGAGCTTGACTTTAAACATTTCTGTTGAGACATTTATCATGTAAATAAATTGGAGCTTGAAAAAAATAGCACTTAACCGCTACAGGTTGTGGCTCCATCTATCGTGGTGCCACCCAAATGAAGGCCCTACTTGACAAATTGATTGTTATTCCTGCAGTTTATGTGATGAGGAGCTCGTAGTGCATCCTGGGACTGTTTGACCTCCACCAATGGTCCATCAAGAATACAGCTTGTCATCAAAGTTTGTTTCAGTCCAATAGGCGGCAGTTAACCTTTGACCTTTCACCCCTGCTGACCCTCAGTAAAGTGGCTGCTCCTGACATTGGAGACTGACTGCTTTTTCAAAAAGTGTTTTCAAACTGTTTTGGAGTCTGTTTGTGTTCATGAGGTGGTGGGAGGTCACAGATATGTTGAACACAAAGGAACCAGGATGCACCAGTATTTGCTGATGGAACCAGCGAACTAAAACTCTGTTTTAGTCGTTTTAATTTTGACAAGCACCAGTTTGCTTACTGTCCTTTACAGACCCTAGTTTAAATATTTACAAACAAACACAGTGACGTCATGTTTGGCTATTTTCAACTTTGCAGATAATTGGCCTTTTCATGACTTAAAAACCCACTATTTGTGTCGCAACGCTGTGCAAGTAGTTTAAAGTTTAAGTGTTGTAGAATTTTCAAATGAGGGCGAAATTAAAGCATGCTTTTGGATATTAATAGTAAAAAGTCAATAAAAGCCAAAAAGGCCAAGGCAGAGAGGGAGACAAATAACACTCGCTGTATAGAACTAAGCAACACAAACAAATCAATAACTTTCATTTGAAGACATGTCTCTGTGGATTTATCAACTAGAAATGAGGAATGTTTTTACAATTGTGTTTGAGTGTTTTTTTTTTTTCTTTTTTGGGTTACATTCATCAAACAGAAGCAAGCATGGAGAGATATTCAGCATCGATATCTGTTTCAAAATACTTCAAAAATAGTTCATATGACCCTTTATTAAATCATAACCTTTGCGATGAGGTTTCAAGATATTTTGATGAGATATTGTAGAACATGTATAGGACTGCTGTGAAAATGTACTGAACAAATGTATGATATGAAGACCATTTCATGCTTAATACTTTTGTTTGCCTCAAGCTTATTTAAATTTTATTTTGAAGTTGGTTTTCTCTTTGCATCTAAGCTCCACTTCCTTCTTTGATGTAGTAGAATTAAAAAAAAAACAAAAAAAACTTATGATTCCTATCCATATTCAATGTTATCTGTCTTTTTGTTGAACTCAGCTGCTAGTTTTATTTCAGCTTTGTTTAATTCTGGGCTCATGGTTTTGATTTCCTGTCTTGTTTTGAGGCATGTCAATGATTTACTACTTTTCTATAAAACTAAACAATTAAAAGAACATCCTCCTACAATGGCAATTCTATCATTTTTGCCAGGGTTGTGCCTACAGATGTTTAAGAACAATAAAGTCAGGACCCTTTAGTTTGCACTCTGTCTTTGATCACAGAAAATGTGAGCATTTAGTATGTTTATGAAAATTTAGAAAAATAAAACATTTTTTAACCATCATGCTAGTATGTATCAGCTTGAAAACCTCTTGTGTTTGATGAGTACTCTGCAGACTAAGCACCACAGTGCCTGGATATAATGAGACAACATCCCAGCTCACCTGTCCAGCTGCCAGCAAGAAGTCAACCTCCGGCTGTTGAACGCTTCCTTCTGGCACATCCACACAGATAACTGCACAGTCAACAAAATTTATATGACAACCAACACTATATTATATAAGAAAACTTTATTTTTCTTAGCTAAAACAAAAAGACCCAGCATTCCTTGAAGGAATGAATTTCAGCTGCCACCTTTCATGCCAGAGTTTTGAACTAAAATAATCTTTTGATTGGAAATGACAAAATTCTTGTTGTTTTTGGTCAAACCGTGTAATACCAGGCAGGGGGAAGAAAGTGATCCAGAAATCAGGTCAATGCTCTAATAACTTGAAAACAATGACGAAATAATGAAGTCTTCCCAAAACTATATGTGCCAAACCCCAACATGTTTTCTGTCCCGATCATCGGAGGAACCTCAACCTTCTAATGTTTATTTTGCTGAAAAATATATTTTCAGGAAACGACTTGGCCAAATAATCTTTAGAGAACAAGGCCACGATTGACCACCCTCCAGCTCTGCTATTGTACCTGATGATGAATGAAATCGTTCCCTCTGCTCACCAGGATCCATCAAAAAGTACAAACAAACAAACAAAAATAACTATTCTTATAGACACTGTGACTCTTATCTACTTGAATATCTGGCACCCAAAGCATTTTAGTTTATTTACATTCCCTGTTCAATTCCAGTCCAGAAAAATACTTTTATCTCACAAACTACAAACATTAAATATTCAAATCTCTCAGCAACGAAGAACATCGATCTCTCACTTGTTAATACCAGCAATGTTCTTGCTGAACATCGTTGCTGATCTTTTGTCGAACTGCTAAAAGTATCTCAAAGGTTTTATTTAATCCTGTCATTTAAACAGTATTAGAATTATTTATTTGCTGAAAATGAAAAAAACAAATCTTTACTGTCTTGTTAGAAGCACTTCCTGCTATTTGATGTGAGTGGTAAGTTGCCTAAACATAACACAGCTCAAGATTGTTTTTAAAACCACTTCTTCAATTTTTCAAAGACTATTAATGCATCTTAAAAGAGGAAAAGGCAGAGAACCATCTCAGCAGCTCCTTTCAACAATTAGTCAAAGCCTTAAACTCTGTCCCACTCATGTTTATACAATTGGATTGTAAAAAATAAAAAGAATAGCTTATATGCCCATAAACTACTTGCTATGCTCTTATCTACCTTCAGTTCCTTTTTCCTTTACTGATAAGGTTACCTAATTTCTAGACAAACATCTTAATATACCAACAGAGAAAAATGATTGTGGACAACAAGCTGCCGTTTTATTAACAGACAGGAAATACCTCACAACTCGTCTCAACTTTAAATGTCGGTAATCCATTTTCAGGACTGAATGAGACTGGTCTACAAGGCTACCAGCTGCTAAAGTCTCCTCAGAGCAAAATGCTAAAATGCCACGGTGCTTGTCCATTTAGTACTGCCATCACACCAGAGGGACATTGGTTCTTAGCAGCAATAATGGCATTCACTGGAACCCTCTTCGTCCAAACATTTTCCTCAACAACTGCAGTTCTCTGCCACTTACAGTCTATACCCATCTGGCTGGGGACAAGGGGATGTAGTAGGCAGTGTCTCACACTCAATTACTGGTCAGAGGCAATCCCCCAAGAGCCAACGGCACTGCTTATGACAAAATAGGTTCGGATTCCTTCAGAAAAAAGCAATTTGCAAGAGCAAGAAGAGGTTTTAGTAGGTGGAGGGTAGAGTGCATCTCTTAGGAGAAGAGGATCATGGACTCCCCGTAGACAATGCTGTTATCCAAAATAAATAAATGATGAAATGGGCTAGCACACTATGTCTTAATGTAAAAGTTAAGTGCAGTGTGGCAATTTTAGACCATGTGAAGTGTCATGGGCTGAAGGTCTAGTGACACAGGACATTTAACTGGTGCAGCAATAAGAAAAGGTTATCTTAAATAAAATAAAATGTAGCCCACTAAAACAAAACATTGCATTTTTTTATTTTATTTTGCTGGTTGAACGTGTTTTGTTGGTCAAGTCTACAAAAGGCAACATTATCGCAAATTGTTCCAAAAAAGTAAAACCAAATAAAGAGGAGTGAAGTAAAGTTTGCAGAGCAGCTCGTTTTATTTTCTGCACTGAATCACAAATGGTTCTGGATAAAATGTGCTGGTGTGTCTCAAGCAGTAGTACTAGTGGTTTTGGCATTATGCTGACATCTCTATTTGCTTACGCTATAACAAATGTGGTAAACACAATCAAGGCAGGGTTTTAAAAGAATCTACAAATAAATGGATCTGCTTGTGAATAACTGTTCTTTAAAGCAATTAAATAAAATCAAGGCGCTGCTCTTTAATCTAACTGCCACAAACTATCACAATCTCTTTTATAATTACCCAGTTCAGCTCTTATGTCACCATAATTGATTTTGATTAGTTTATATTTGAATTGTAGACATAACGGAGACAAACCGTGATCTCCAGTGACTTAATATTTACTCAAATAAGAATCTCCCTTTTTTTGCACACAATAACAAACTTAGGGCACAAATGCTTACGTCAATACGCCTTTTTGTTGGCAAAACAAATAAGATCATATATTAATTTTGTTAAATTTAAAAGCTGCATTAAAAACTGTTTATTGGTTGAAAATACATACTTTAAATTTTAGGAAACAAATTACTTCCTTGTAGACTTCTTGATAACAACGTTCTCTCTTTCAGAACAGTATTGTGCCAGAAATGACTCACGGTGCCAACCAACTTTGGCAATTTGTATCTGACATTTACCTCATTCTCAGAATAATTAGCTGTCCCAAAGCTATCGTTCTTAAAAATCCTGATTTAATCAATCATATTTGGAGTTATTTGCATTTATACAATGTAGCTCGCCGAGATAAATTCATTAACTCTTGCAGTAAGACGTCAATCTCGTTGAGCGTATTGTGGCAGTTTATTGGATTATGTAATGAAATTAGGACGGAATGGCTTCAGAGCTGTGCTTCATGTATTCCACCTTTCAAAAATGAGTTTAGAACAAACATAAATCAAATGTCTTATTTGGATAATGCACACCGTGCTGTCAATGATTTGTTGTGGTTTTATTCTGAAGAAGTATAGTTGTGTACTTTCAGATAGCTGAAGTATAAATCTGTGGAGCAGCTTGGCAGCATTATAGTTGTGAACAGTCCTGAAACAAAGGAATAGAAATTTGTTTTTGTCTAAATAATATTTATAGAACACAATTCAGAATGTGGCTCGAATTTAGTCACATTTTTTTTTATTCTGTGTTTATCATCTTCTATAATATCACAAAAAGTGTAATTTTCATGTGGCAATAACAATACATCATCTGCCAAAGGAAGTGTTTATTTTCACAAGTCTTAGACAAGCATAAACACAGGGGGTTGAGTGTGGGAAAGGCTGATTTTGTGCCAAGTCGGCAGAGTTTTGAAAGCAGCATCAACAGTGGTTCTGCAACCTGACAAGGTATTCTCTTTCATCCAGGAAGGATTCACCCCATTTCATGTCAACGAGGCTCTTTAAAGTTGCAAACAAGGTGAGGGGAAAGAAAAAAAGTAATCGGAAATCACCATGACTAATAGCTGACAGACAAACCTCTTCCCGTAGAAACGAGGCAAAAAAAGAAAAAGAAAAAAAAAACCGAATGAAGCTCTTGTTGCAAAAACAAATCATCCGAGCGTGACTTTGAGACGTGTCTTTGCACGCTGTGTGACTGAGATTTTTATCCACACCCTTTTAAAAAAAAGAAATCGCAGTGTATGTACAACCTCTGAATCACTGCTATTACTGGTGCACAGTGTAAGAATAGACATGCCGTTGTGATCTGTTATTAGGGTTTGAGGTTTTGTGGCATTCCTCACATATTGATGCTCTGGCCTGTTGACGCTACAGCCGGATGCAGGTGTTGTCTGGGCTTCTCTCTGTCAGACCTGATTAACCGAGGACGAAGACTCTGCCACCTAATCATTTATCCACCACCCCTCCTTATTCCTCACTCTTGAGCCCTAGGCTTTAATCAATCACTTGTGTACCTGTGTGGAAGGGGGGGTGGGGGACGAACAGAGCTGTTGGTGGGTGTCAGGGACAGGTGGCCGGGGTCAGTCTCTCCCTCACCTTGGCAGCTCCTCTCCAAGTGCTTTTGACAGGCTAACATGCATCCCCCCTCCTGCACAGGAGAGGATGAAACACACACATGCAGAGTAGGTGTCTCTCTCACACACACACACATACACACACACTAACTCACAAACAAAATAAAGCAGAGTGAAGGCTACTTCGAAATCCTAGGGGAACATGCAAACTATGCTAATGCATGCTAGTTCATCAGTTCCAGTTCCCAAAACCAACAAGCTTTCCGGACTGCTGCATCATGCATATTTCTCAAGGTTAAAAAGTTATCAGGGCTAAGATGGCCTCTTGCGTGTGAATGAATCTCCATATCATGAAAGGGAAATCGATAGCTCTAGCCAATAATGCAGCAGATGAAGTTAAATGCACCAACACACCCAATTCTTTTTAATGGACTGTCAGTTGGATTGTGGGGGGTGTGTCGATCACATCAGGCAAGTGCTATGATCGACACATCCTAACTATCCCAGTCATTTAGAAAATTAAGGAAAGATGAACCCCCCCATTCTCTTGTCAGACAAACAAAACTGGCTCAGACAAAAAGGAAATAATAACAGCTCTGTCCGCTCACGAACAAGCACACGTCACAAACACACCCGCTTCATATGAAGCCGTGTCCAAACAAGAAGGCAGACTGTAACTAAACCAGACACAAAGTGGTAAAAATAAAAACAACACAAAAATACATATTTCCATAGAATTGGGGAAAAAAAATTGGCAAATAGGCAGCGTTGTAGTGTGAGCCAGAGTTGTAGCATTCTGACATGGCCTCTAGACGTTGGCCCAGGTCAACAATCACTGTGATGCAAAAAGTATATCTTAAAGCAGACAGTAAATATAACAAAAAATGTTGGTTTTGGCAGCAATTGCATGTTGATTAGACACTGCGTTTGGCACAAATAAAAAGGAAGTCTATTTTAAAACAAATATGCAATCAGAAACAAAAAGGACACCCAAGCAAGGTTTGGCAGGACAACTCAACATATCCCAACAAAACAAGTTGGAATATTTTGGAAAAAATCAAACAAACTATAGAACCATTTAATGATAAAAAGAGATGTTGAAAAAATAAATAAATTTGGAGGTGAAAAAACCTACAGAAAGACAGAAATGAGCAAAGTAAACAAGAATGTGAGTTTAGCTTTAGAAATTATCTCAAAATACTAAAATCCTTATAAGGAGATGCTAGAATAAATGTTGCATGGCCAAAAACTTAAATAGAATGTATATACACAGCGCTTTTAATGACAGTAGCAAAACTGCAAGCATTAAAAAGAGATTCTTATTTAACTTAAGCAATAACTATTCACTGGAATAAAAAATATATATATATATATATATATATTTTTTTTTTTTACGGTACCATGTTTGAGTAGTTTTTAATTTTCTATACAATTATTACACTATATTATATAAGCATACACACCTGAAGCTTGAATATTTTCATGTATAATTAAAGTTCACCCTCCAACCGATGTGGAAAAAAACATGTTGATTCTGCAAGCCTCCCTGTCAGCATATTTTGAACCTAATTCTCATGATCATAGAATTTTTGCCATCTTGCCTTGAAGCACAAAGTATATACAGTACACCGTGAAACTTTGCTCTGTAATGATTTTGATTGGTACAAAAAGAAAAACAGAGAAAAAAATCTGAAAAAAGAAGTTTCGCTTGGACTTTCAGCCTTAGAACTTTTTTTATTTCTTTCATTTCAGTGCAACTAAAAATAATGAGCAGCAGACCAGTTGCATAATTTACTGTGTAGTTAGGGCATAAAAAAGCATGTCACTAGCTATTAATAATTTTATTTATCACAACTTGAGAACAAAGGAGGAATGGGTAAAGTAGGTCTAGTGTGCGAGCTAATATCAGCCATCTGTTTCTACTTGTACAAATTTGAACTTTTTGCTTGCGTCTTTCATTGTCGTGTTCCAGAGAAAAGAGCAAAAGCACAAATGATTTGACGTGACAGCCGACACATAGTTGATCGATCACTGGCAGTCCTTGGATGTGGGTTTTGATGACGGAGAAAGACAAGAAGCAGACCCTTGTTGCCTCCCGTGGCCTTAACTCAAAGAATTCAACATCGGTCAGTGTTCAGTTCCCAGGCACCTCTCATCAGAGGAACAACCTCTGTGTCCCCCTGTCCCAATCCACAGCCTCTATCCAGCCCCCCCGAGGCCAAACAAAGGATTTCTGCTGTCGTAACTAGTTGGCTTTTCATTTGTTTTCTAACCAAGAGTAGAAAAAAGGTGATTTGGTGGAAAAGCACTATAGAGAATTGTGTAGCAGTCAGGCAAATCTCATTTTTTTGCAAATTGTGTATATATATATATATATATTCTTACTGCACAATCACTGCAATACCTCCAGTATAATATTTACAAAAAGCAATTTTAAAACTTTGTGGCTCATCAAATAATTAATTTTCCTAGGTTACAAACGATTTGCTCCCATGAAAGATTGATTAAATACAGCCGAAACTGTCACGGAAACACAGTGTCCATTAGCCCCAGCAGGGAAAATGGCAGATGTGTCCAATTTATCACAAAGACAGGTGGAAAGTTGGAAACAGAAAAATCCAACAGGAGTTTCAATGTCATGGAGCAGAAGGCATAAATGGGAGGTGAGAGGGAACAAGGATTTAAATATATGATGTGTTCAAAAGATATAATTCAAGGTCCTCTGTAATATTTCCCTATAAAAGCCAAAGTACTCAAAAACTTTCACCAGCAGCATTTCTCTAAAACTTACTCAAACTCTGCTCAGTAAACTGATTTAAAGCAAAGTTAAACTCATCAGCTTTCTGAAGTAGAAAGCTTTTAAAAAATGAATTTTATACTTTTGATCCTAATAATTATGAATAAAACTGAATATATACCTGTGAAGTCATTATGGTGTACTTATATGCACATAGTATGTACCAGTTTTAAAGAATTTTAAACATAGTGTGTAAAAAAAGTGACACCAAACAGAAAGTAATACTCTGGAAAAACAGCAGGAAATCAATGAAGCAACTCTTTCTTTTTTTTCTAATGAGAATTTTACAGTAGAATTTCTTGCAATAAACAACAGTAGCTGTGACTGTTATCTCCACGCTGTCCTTTTTGCCGTCCTGCACAATGACCAGTAAACACTCCTGCTCATAAAGTGCAAATCTTGTCTTAGCGTTTAGTTTCCTCACCAATGTCTGTACTTTCAGACAAGTTAGCTGACAAAACATCCCTGTGTGATCCTGCCTGGATCTGTTCCCAGCCAGACACGCCACTTTCAATAGACTCAGATCTGTCTGCTTCATCATAACCTACAGCAAGGATTAAAAGCCTCTGAATCGCTGGAATGCCTCAAACAACCAACCAATCAATAGTGATGAGGACCAGACTCATGAGCATTAGCACTTCATGGAGGTAATTTAAGCTTGAATACGTAGCTTTCTTGATATTTAAAATGTCAAAGGAGACATTGCAGAGCTATAGTGTTAGCAGCCTGTGACCACTGGTTGTTAGTATTCAGATGTAATAAACCATAATGTGTAACAGTAATAATGATTTTACCACTAGTTGCTTCACAAATCCTGACTTTCACTCTTAGACCAACTACCTGAATAAGCAAGTTTCAAAGGGTGCTTTAAAAGTCTTAAAATGATTTTTTTATGATCCATGAAATGTTGGTTAAGTTAATCATCCTTTTCAACCTGTCTTCCCCCCCACACACACATTAAATGTTGCCCCAACATCACTTACACCTGCTAATTACAGGGCACGCAAGCAGTTATGCTTGTTTTCATTTTTTCCCCTCCCACACCCAGTGGAGCTGTCAAGATTTGTGCATTATCCTGCCGGTCTGGTATGCCACATCATACAGTACTTAGGTTGGCACGACGCCCGGCACTCAGTGTTTGCATAAAAGACAGACTGACAGTTTCCAACAAAGGTTAAGACTGTTTTTATATTTTTATTTATATGCTTGTCTATCAAACATTACCCTCTGGGAATTGGATTGGTAAACGGTCTCAGATTACCTGTTAAGAGTTTGTTGTGACAAGTGGTTAATGCTGCACTTGTGCTGCTCATATATTATATGTATATAATGTCAAAAACATTTATTTATTTATTTTATTTAAGGTGATATTTAAATCTTTGAAAGAAGTAGACTGTCAAAATACTTTGCTTTAGCGTGTTATATCTATCTACCGTAAGAGTGTATCTTAAACTATGTGATATGAGCTAAAAGGTTTATTCTTTAAACCTTAACATAACATTGCACAAGACACACTTTGATGCAACGTTGGATTTGTTAGATGGAATCTGTTTAATGACTGCAGGATGACATGATGATTGGTGAGCTGACTGTTGATTGCGAAGATCAGCGGTCCAGTTCTGAGAGGCTTCACAGACACAGACATCCCCACAAGACAGACCCAATGACTCTCTGAGGGAGTTTTGCATTCAGAGCAGGTTCTGACGGAGCCAAGCCCGTTTTGGCAAAACAGCAAATCCTGCATGGTCCATCTCTAGTCATTAGCCTTACTCATACAGTAGTATAAATATGAGATGATGCCATGTTTAGCATTTCCCCCAACATTTCATCGTGGGGCTGTGTGAGGTTTTTATGTCATAAATCAAGCAAGTAGAAGAAGGTTAGTATGCTGTAAACATGGAGGTTCTCCAGAGAGACATTAAAGAATCATTATGAGAACTTTAACCAATCCAAATACATATGGAGAAACAATTATAAATAGCTCACTATGGGATGATTTATTTGACCTTTCATGATGTTTAATAGAGCTACTGCTCACAGAATACTGCAGGGAGGAGACATATTACATGGACCTACACATTACTGTGCACCGAGACATTCTGTTTTTCATCTCTGACCACCATGGTTGGAGTTGCATTCTGACAACCTGCAAACGTGTGGTCTAAAAACTGCAGATCAGCTCATTTTCCCTTAAAGATACCGTAATTCAACGTGTAATACCTCCTGATTCTCCACCATTAGTGGGAAAAAAACAGAAACAGCCTCGACATTCTTTGACTACTGATGTACATTGTCTCCTCTATTATGATAAAGTGATGAGTAGTGATGTTAGGCTGATTACAAACCACTTAAAACCTAGACTCCATGCAATACTTGCCTCAGGGTATTTTGCATACCAAACCTGAGATTCAGGTTTTTCTGAGGTACCTCAAAACTAAAACTGAAATCTGATATTTGTTTCGGATTTCAATCTAAACATCATAGACAATGTCACGTTTAGTTCTGCAAATGTTGCTGCAATATTTTTAGGCCACTTAAGGCTTATTATGGTTGAAGAAACAGCCATTTTTCCTATTGATTGCATGATTTCTACATTTTTTGATGGACACTGACAAAAATAGACTCATTTTTAAGAAAGTGCATGCTTGCTTCATAATATTTTAGTCATCGCTGACACTAAATCTCGAAATATATTTTTTTCATTCCAGTTTTGGGTTGAAAATACCTCATCAACTTATTCAGCTTGAATTTCTTTAGCACATAAAACCCACTAAAAATATTGTGGGAAGTCAGCCTGAGACTCCAATCATTTAAAACTAT
>JAVKLF010000083.1:6436309-6447258 GCA_034783495.1 Millerichthys robustus | reverse complement strand
GATGTAAATAGAACCAACCTGCTGAATTTGAAACCCAGTACATATAAATGATTTAAAAATACTCATCAAAGATTTCTTATGCAAATTAAACAATTTTTTTTATTAGTTTTAGAATAACTTTGTTTTAGAAGATTTTATATATATTTTTTCATACTTTTTTATTTTATTCTTATTTAGCCAGGAAAATCCCATTAAGATCCCAGGTCTTTTTGTAAGGAAACTAAACCTTTTATTAAATGCCACAGTGATAACATTTACTACTTTATTCAGAAATTGCTAATTTTGTATTCAATCTAAAAAAAGCTAAAAAAAACATAGGTTGAATCTCAAGACCATAGAATGTTGTGCTTTTTATTTGCACAAAGGACTAAGTCACATTCTTGGTCCACATTTGCTCTTCAGAAAGTTAAAAGCTAAAAACATCCAAACAATAATTCAGCTGTGCAATTAGCACACATCTTTTTGCACATGCAAAACTGCTTCAACTTTGTAATAACCTATGTTGCAAATTCCCATTTGCAGTAAACGTTTTAAAGAAAATAGGACTTTGTTCATTTTTCTGAGGCTGATGACTTGTGTAGTTGTGGTGGTGGTGGGGGGGGGGGGGGAAGCTCTGGGTAAGCACTGCTGTTCAGATTCAGGGAGGAGGGCGGCTTGTTGAGTCCTCTGTCTCAACCATTGCTGTTTAATCCATCTTGGGAGCGCTCTCTATGGCATGCTTAGTCACCAGGGTTAACAAGGAACATTATTTAGGCATTCTTCTTTGTAGAAGAAAAAGTAATTAAGGCATAAGGGTGTCGCACTTGACAAATCCAAAAAAAAAACAGTTTGAAACGCTCCTCAATCTAGTTTCGCTGTTAACCGAAGAATTAAATCAAGCAAATTATTATGAACTGAGAATGTTCAGCTGAGTGTGGGAAGACTCCAAGTAGTCTATCCTAAAGATATGCTGAAGAGAATCCTTGACTCCTCTTATCTCAACAAGTGGCTGAAAATAGCACCACACAGTCCCTGTGAGTCCTCTCAAACTCTGTGATGTCGACGCTTGAACAACACCAACGAAATCTCTACCACATGTACACTTTGCTTTCTTTGCACTAACCTCTTTTAAAATGATCTTTATTCAGTAATCAAAGCCAGGAAGCAAGAGGACATCTTTTAGTTTATTTTTCCTGAACATAGTCAACAAAACATTGTTTTGCTTTTGTCCTTTTTTTCTCTACTTGCCTCTTCTCTGGTATATTATCACAAAACTAATGTGGACATTAAAATACACAATCATGTGGCTATTTCAAATACATTATTTCTTGAGAAATTATATAGAGAAATTGTTATAAACACGAAGTGATTACAATGTCCTAATAATGCTGTTTCTCACTTGACTGCCAAACTAATGTCATTAGTTGAGGCTTCTGAATCCTCTATTAGAACAAAGTACACATATTCAAATCATTTTTTCCTGCCACCCACACAAAAACATAAAGACCCACTTGGGCAGTACAATTAAGATATGGCCTCACATATCGGCGTGAGAAGACTGAGGTTTGTTTGTTTTTCCACAATAGTAGAACAAAGTGTACACATAATCAGCACTCAGGAGGATGTATCTGAGCTCCTATCTACTTATGCAAAATGTGTTTGTTTACGCTCTGTTTGAAAATTTATTAGACTTTACCTTGGGTACACTGAATCGCTTTCAAATTCTAGCGTACTTTTGTTTTTTTCATGAATTCTTTCAAGTTATTAAAAACAAGTTTGTAGCATTTCTCGTGGTATTGAGTTGTTAAATTCTAAGATTAGCAGTGGTTACTTTTGGATAATGTTGCTAGAAAGTAAGCTTGAAAATTGAAGGGACACAAATGCTCCTAATTTTGAGTTTGTTGAGTTAAAGTTGAGTTTCTCGCTGTGCAGCTGCAGTGCATTAAGTGATTTTTAATGTAAATAATTATTCATGCGAATGTTTGCGCCCATTCTTGGTTAAATCTGGCAGTGGACATTAAGTTTGAGGACATACATATGATTTTATAATGACAGATGTTTTACATGTTTTAACATTTTTAACATTTTCATGTTAACTATTTTGCAAAAAGTTCCATGAATATTTTACTAACAAAGTAGGTTCTTACAGTTTTATGACTAGTGGTTGGGCTATAGATAATACAAGTAAAAAGTCAATAGTTACAAACTTTGATTTGAGGAAAAAGAGAAGGACTGAGAGGTTATAGCACTGCTATAAATCATACTGTTTCTCATCTTTTTCGTATTGTTTTTGGCCAGTTTAAATGTGTATCACTTTTCTTACTTTCTCAAGTGCCAAAACATGACATAAATTGTCTTCTCCACACTGTCAATTCCCATTCCATTAATAAAGATAAAGATTTTGAATCTGGTTTTAAGGTCACTTAATCTATAGTTTATTACTTTAAAGTTGCATCTCTTTATGTGGCGTTCCTCAGGATTGTGTGTCTCTTCTTTTCTTCTCACAGTATGATTTATGCCACAATTTCCCACTTTTTAGAAGATCTTGTGTCCGTTTGCATTTTTCAAACCTATCTGCCTATCAATAATAGATTTATTATAGCCTGCTGTATTTTATTGACTAGATCAGCCCAATTGTCAAAACATGACTTGCATTTTTTTCTTTGCTAAAACAAGAAAATATGTTATAAAACTGATACCACTTAAACTTTATTTACTTGTGTTAAATGGTCCTAATACTCCGCTTCCACATTTTAAACCTTTATTCATGATACATAAAGTAATAAAACACATGTCTTCGTAAGAAAGGGCCATTTTCTAACATTATTCAAAAAACTGCAGAATTGAATGCAGCTAGCCCCTGGTGGCTACATTCATCTTTTATTCTTTGATCTCTATGATTTCACCAGATGTAATGTTGTTGAAACATTAAGTATCACCAACGTTTTACATTTCTCAGCAAGTATTTCATCCTAATTTGTATGATAAAAGCATTGAGTGAGTGTGCATGTATTTGCTTTAATCCTGCGCTGTTTACCATGCTTTTAAACTTTCCCTTTCAGATATTGATTTGGAGGCATATTCCAAACGTACTCCCTATAGAGGTGTCTTTGCTTGGAATACGACTGGCCTGGTGGCAACTTTTAGATTTAAGCAGTTTTACTTGAAATTGATCATTCAGTACAGTCGTAAGTAGACCTCAAGCTGTTTATTTTCAATGTCTTTCCTCCTCTGGATCAGTAAATGAGGATGTGTTGTTCGACTTAAATATGTACAGTAGGTGCCACGTCTGAATCCTTTTAGTGATTCACTGTGTGCTGAAAGTTGTTAGCCTACAGAAAAGCAGAAAAAGTAACAATTACAAAGATGCAACTTTCTTTTGCTATAGTCAATGCAAATCGAAGACGAAAGCATATGAAAGAAAGTGTCTTATTAATAACGCATCTCTTTTCTTCTGATGCAACGGTTCAGTGATGAACCTGGAATTTACTTTAAGTCTACGTATTGCTGAGCAAGGGGTTGAATCACACATGACAGCATTAATTCAAGAACCTATTTCATCTCAGTTATGAAGGTAACTGTAACAATCTAATATATTTCTATGTAAAAGGCCCTGATAACACATCCCATACACAAGCTCAAGTGTCACTGTCAAATATTTCAGTTAGCATCAAATGTTGCTGAAAAGAAACCACTTCAAGTAAATATGTACAGATGAACTCCAATTAATTAACACATTCCGTGGTGTTGTATAGATCAAATATTTTAAGCTCTCATTGATTCTGCTGAAGGGTACAGTAGCAGAATGATTTGGTTTTAAGGCATTTTATTTTCAATGCTGGAGAGATTCATATTTTTTCTTAAAATCTGCAAATTGTGAAACAAAATTCTTTATTTTAGCTCTTTACTACCATGGTGAACACAGGCATTTAGATCGATGTTAAATCTTTATTTAAAAATGATGAGTAAAATCTACTTAAATAACCATTAGGTTACAATAGTTTTAGATCTCAAGATCCGGCGCCAGGCTACTCTGCTGTGGTCTCAAAGGAGTGAATATCTACAACTAAAAATTCACAACACCCCCACCTAGTTGGGCCCCAAATCGTGAGGGGAAACATTATTGGGTCTAGAGTCTTGAGGCTGTAAATATTACACTTCTAAATTAAATATGAATCTCTAATCTGCAAAGCGAAGAGCCGGTGTGTCAGAATGGATATTCTGGAGTGTCTCAATGACTTATATTGGTGAGCAGCTGACATTAATGGCAAGCTGGGCATCCAGGTGTGAAATATTGGGCTAAGTAACTAAATTGTGATGAATGGCTCTCAGCGTTTCTCTTCTATGTTTCTTTTTTTAAAGTTGGGATGGTATTCTGACCTATTCTAATTCTCAGTATTTTGCTTTTCACACACAGCTCTACATCGCCCACCCTCACACCGTTCACACTCACACAAGCCTCGGATGTTTAACTAACTTTATCCTTGAACTCTAGTAGTTCAAAAGTTTTTAATTTGGAGGAAAACATGCAGCTTTTCCATTTTTCTGTGGTTTTAATGAAATTGTCACTCATGCTGTCTGAGTTACATTCCTTAAGAAATAGGAATCTAAAGATAGATTCGTTTTAATTCATCATGCAGTTGTGAAACAAATTGTGTTCCGTGTGGACCAGAAAATTCATTTAAAAATGATTTTGAAAAAGTCTTGAACACAATGCTGGGAACATCACTTCTAAAGAAACATAAGAGCAATGTACTAAATGTATCTTATTGAGTGTAATTACCATCAAAACACAACATAAAACATATAAAACATGGTAACGTGACATGATAGTTGATCATTGCTCAGTAACCAGTGCTGTTTTATTAGCGGTAATTGCAGCTAATTAGATTAACATTTTCATCTTGGTTTTCAATCAGAATTTTAAAAAATATACAAAAGAAAATCACATCCTGCTGCAATATTTCCCTGAATTTGCTGTTTCTCATTTCCTGTTTAAGGCATGTTAAATGTAATTGTTATTAAAATAAAGGCCTAAACTAATTTCTTGTCTTTTGGGACATGCAGTTCATATAAATGTACCAAAATAGATTTGTACTGGTTTACACTATGCACACAATCCTGAGGAATTCAGAAACTGTTTTGTGTTTTATTTAATTCAACTGATTTAAAATGACTATTTAATAGATAATGAAAATTCAATTAATAATGTGCAGAGATATTACATTAGTTGATAATTAGATAATGATTGAACTATACATGTCAAATACTGTATTTAATGCTTCATTTTTATTGTAAATAGTCTCTGATTAACTATGATGTCAAACTGGGAGCAGCATTAAACAGTAACCGCTCAATCACTGGCAACCATTCCAATATTAAAATGTACTTTTCTGAACTCTCAAGTAATGCAAAACATCCTACATCAAATTTAGGTGATGAAGGTCCTGAGAAATGTGTCATATTTTCAAGATTGATTGGCTATTATCTACATATTTACTGCTATGAAGCATCGTTTCAAGGAGATGCAGAGTGGCTCCTAATTACTGTAAATTATTTTTAGTCATTTGACTTCCAATTAACATGAAGCAGCAATCTGATAATTTGCTGAGGGGTTGTTTGTCTTTACAGTTAGTTCCTTAAAAACAAATCATAAGTTAGGTTTCAAGATTTTGTTTTAATTAGCAGTTTATGACTAAACAGACATTAATGGTCACTTTCATGTCATTTTAAGTAAAATTGGAAACGAGGCTGTCTGGAAAGGTTTACTAGTTTATTACAAGTCAAAAAATGACAAATAATGAATATCTATGAATTGCTGATTGTCTTTGCATTATATATTTAGCTATTTAAAAGTTACGGTTACTTTTGGGGAAACCCTTTTTTTTAATAAAGTGAAATTTTTTCCCAGGTATTTCTGAAGCAGTTGGGGCCACTACCATGATCTTTTATTCTTGTGGTTGCAGGTTTGAGTCTAGATTGAGTCAAGAAGGGCCTCTGGTGTAAAGCAAACACCAAACCCATCGTGTGACTTTGCTCACAGTGGTAAATCCTGCAAAATGGAGGAGCTAAAAAAAATTAAGTAAACGACTGAAATGTTCAGTCACATCAAAGATTACCTGTTTTCTATTTCTGTATTACTTGTAGTATTACTCCTTCAGACAAGCAGAAGAGAATAGCAGATAGAAACCGTCTTTTTTTGTTTGCTTCAATTGTTAGTTTGTTTAACTTTTGGATAATACGGAATATGGAATTTGATCATTTAATTTAAGTTCATGACAAATTCTGTTTCAAAAGTAAAAAATAAAATAAAGAAATCAGCGTATCCTTTGGGAGTTGAGCTGGAACAATCAGATTTTTGAGGTACACTTGAACAGTTCCTTCCTCTCCAAGGAGTCAGTCCCACAGAGGGGGGAGCACAAAGAGGGATTAGCTGACATTCCATCCCACCCGTCTGGCTTCGACATCAGGACCAGACCCTGACATCCACTGATCCTGCCAATTAACTTGTCACTCACTCGCTCTGCTCTTTTTTACCCTTTCTAAGAAAGGTAAAAATGTCCCCCATCACCTTCCCACCCCATCACGTGCACTCCAATACATTCAGGATGTCTAGGAAAAGAGGGCCAATGACTTCCTACTCAATCAGTTAAAAAGCCAAAATCCAAATACTGTTTCACTTAAACAGGTTCTTGCCCAACCTCTGTCAGAACCTAAACCAAAAATTATTTACAACTTTAAAAAAAAGAATACTAGTGTTAAAGTAAGTTATGGTGAGTGTGGTCATGATTTAAGGAAGCTGCTTTGGTTTAAAAGGAAAAAGAGCAGATGACTTGTGTCACAAACGCCAATGTTTTGTCAGACTATTCATCCACAGTGACCTCCGCCCCACATAGATTTTGTTGCACTATAATTATGCCACCTGACTTCCTCCTTTGCTCTCATCAATTACAGGAGCCACTTAAGGGGTGGAATGTAAACTTGTGTTGCTCAGAGGTTATAGAGCATCGGCGACTGGCTGATGTTTTCTTTCCACTGGGTCGCTTTATTATAAAATGTAGCTACAGGTTATCTACTACCTACATACACACATTTTATGCACCATGTTCTATTACATATTTTAGGCACAAGAAAGCTCATTTGAGTATGTTTTGTATTGTGTTTCAAAGGCAATGATTTTTTCTGACAGGGACTATACTTGAATAAGCATTATTGCGTGTTCTTCCCGTGCATGCATGGGTTTGTTTCCTCTCACTATTTCAAAACTTGCATACAAAGTTAAATGGAAACACTAAATGGGCGTGCATAGTGAGATAGTATGTGTGGTTGTCTGTTTTGTGTGTCTCTGTGTTGGCCCTGTAAATGGACTGGTGACCTGTTCAGGATGTAGCCTGCTTCTCACTCTATGGCTCCTGGAACAGACTCAAGTCCCCCCTCTTTACCCCCACCCCTCATGACCCTGAACAGGACAAGCAGGGACAGAAATGAAAGAAAGTGTCTGATTGTAGGTAGTCGTATATTCCAAAGTTACATCAAACAGAGGAACGTGCAGCAAACCTATTTTTGCTAGCACTTGTTATATTCTGAGCATTGGTTGTATGCATATGCAGCATCATTTCAGTTTTTTTTATTGTTTTTATTATATTTTTTTTTATGCTCCTCCTTGAATCATCACCTTATTGTGGAGGAGGAGTTTGTGTACCTGAATAATCCTACGAGCTATGCTGTCGGGTGCATCGGCCCTGGTAGGGTCCCCCAAGACAGACTGGTCCTAGGTGACAGGTCAGACAAAGAACGATTCAAAAAACTAGTATGAAACAAAACAAAAAACAAGGAACTCTGTGTCCCTCGCCAAAACATTGGTTACCAGGGCCCCACCCAGGAGCCAGGCCTGGGAGAGGAGTTAGGACATTAGTGTCTTTGGTCTCCAAGTTCACTCCAACTTCTTCAGCCTTGTGTTGACAGACAAGGCCACAGTTAATCCTCAGTCCATTTTTTTAAACTTTACTATGTATTGTTCCCACAAGAAATGCCTGCAGGAGAAATCTTTCCCTCCTTTTCCAGCCCAGCATTGGCTGTAGTGCACGGTAGCTGGACTTACACCAGCCGGTCGAAGCTGTAATATAATTTCATATTGATTTCTTGTTGACCTCCCATGAAGCAGTCATCATTCTGTAATGTGCTCCACACGTCTTCTTAATGAAATCAATAGTTCCCCTGCCAAACAGAAGTTCAATAGGACTCTGAGGGAACTCGCTGCTATTTTCAGACTTAGAATGGGGAATATTTGTAGGTTAAAGATGGGACGTTCACTGTCTTGGCCTTTAACAAACCACAGCTGGGAATAAATAAATTACAAAATTATATACTTTAAAAACATATGCAAAAGCACTCATCAAAACATTTGTAAAATTGAGATTGTGGTTTAACATTTTATGCCAATGTTGTGAAAATTTGAATTGTTGTGGGGTGGAAAAATAATAAACCTGGAAAAAAAAGGACCACGATCCAGATGTATTCTCAGCATATCCACCACATTTGACTGTTTCTAACGATGAAGTCAAAAAATGTCTCGTCTCTCACTCTCTTACCACTTGATTCTGACAGCTCATACACCCAAATTACGATTTATACCCTGCAATTGCTTCAGTGTAATTGTAAACGATGAAAGTTCAAATGGTGACTGGAGAACCATTCTTCTCAGACATTGTCACAGTTTGTTCTGTCTGTTTAATACTACATAGTGTGACAGTGAACTTTCACAAGGAAGAATAAAGTGCATATTACAATGTACAATCACGTTACCAGGAGTAACTAAATCTGTTAGCTTGACTCGTTCATTGTATTGCTGTTATAAAGGTTAATTGTTGATCTCCAATTAAGGACATAAGGTCAGATGGTGGGGTTCTGTGGGTTTACACCTACAGAAAATCATTTTACAAGAAACGTAAACATGTGTTTGATCTATAAACATGGTGTTATTATCTGCAATATTGAAGTAGCAGATGAAACACTGCTGCTTAATTTGACTTTGTGTGCAGTTTCTTCTATGGACTGTCTGTGTAATGTCTTTTAACACGCTTAACACCCACTATTTGGATGAAACTGCTGTCTAACAGTGACATTACTGTTATGGAACCTGTCAAGGTGACTTCTGCACATCCGATCTGATTTGCCAATGGCACTAGCTAAGCCAATGTTGACTGTGGGGCTTAGCCACAGTTTAATTTCCAAGAGCAGCTTTGGACCTCCACCAACACAACAAAACACACCACGCTGCCCTCCGACTTGAAGTGGGCACTAACAGTGACAAAGTCGGCTCGCTTGTGTTTTATATGTGGAAACTTAAATTGTTTTAGGAAATTTGTGTTACATTATTTGAATACTCTGTCACTTCGAGCTACCTTTGGCTGTCATTTAAACTCATAAAAACTGTAAGGCATTTGAAAGAGCACTCATTAATATGTGGGCAAACTGTGTCTGGAAGCATAAATGAAAGATACAGTGTTGTGGTCTGGTGTAGGAGCTAAATAGACTGTCTTCCCATACAAAAAATAAATGAATTAACAATAGAATATCATAATGTGTGATAAAGCTTTTCATTAGATAAGAAAATAAAATCCTATGTTAGTGTAAATTTAGTATAAAATAACATTTTGTATTTAAACAGTTCACCGAACATACATGCAGTAGAATCTTACTGTTTATGCGACGTATCACATTTAGACTGTTACAGAATAAGTAGCTGAAACACTGATGTAAATCTGAAGATCACTACAGCAAGACATGGATAACCCCTTTATGCTGCTCCTTGAAAATTACTCTGGGGCAGACTTTCAGCTAAACACCTTGGATTTAAATTGGAAATGTGTTTGGTTATTTTCATACAGTAGTGTATTAGTACCTGCAAAAGTCACAAGAGCCACTACACACGGGCCTGACACCTTAAATAGCCTTCAGATGAACAACAGCACAGAGCCAGCATGTCTGACAGCGCCTGATAACATTATATTTATGTCCGTCACAGTCATTGCTGCTCGAAACATGAACATATGCGTTACTTGGCTTCAGAAATATTTACTCGAGATGCAGGATGCTCCATACTTAGAGTGGGCCAAGATGAAGGGATAGACAATGAGGGGGGAAGGGGGTGGATGGGTCTGAGGTGGGGGGTGAGTCTGAAGCAAAGGACTGGAAGCGCAGGCAGGAAAAAAGGAAGACAAAGCGTGTTCACGAAATAAACATTGAAGACAATTAGGTAAATGTGTGTTCTCTTACCTCAAAAGACAAAGATGCTAATAAGTTTTCAACCAAGATGTTCAACATCTGACATATAAGCTGGAGATGTAAAAAAGCTTCATATCCAGCTATTAAAATGGAAACTATGGTCCTTATACATACCTGGACGCATTGAATGTATGATTAAAACATGGAAGTGAATGAATTATAACATTTTTTAAAATGATAAGTTTCAGCCAGATATGGAGTTTACGCAACAAAAAGAAACAAGCAGGAAAGCTGAGAATATAGGATGAAGGAAACTGATATTAATCAATATGACTTATCATTTTAACCAATTTATTTTGAGTGTTTCTAATTTATTAAAAATCATCTCCTTGCTGCTCTTCTGCACTGTAGCCTGTCAGAAAAACTATGGGGGTGAAGAAAACGTGCAAATTACCTGGTATTCCATAAAAATTTAATCCTAATTGTCAGCCTATGATTGTCATTTCTGCACATTAAAATACGTGTACTTTTATCCACACTGAGAAAAGCCACAAACAAAGTGGTTCCCACTCATAAATAGTGCTCTTTGCTGGTTACAGGTCAACGTGTAGGGGATCGTTTAAAAAATATTCTTGCATTTAAAATGTACCAGACAGCGGATAAAGCAGCGTTTCGCTGCCATAGTAATGAGTAAGGACCAAACATTCCATTAGTGGAAAACCACACACAACACACACACACAC
>JAVKLF010000083.1:6406892-6424802 GCA_034783495.1 Millerichthys robustus | reverse complement strand
ACCTGGTGAGCGCTGCATTGCAAGATAAAGGAGATTAACTGTACAGTGCTGAAATGAGGCAATGGTTTAGTTTGTGTGTATGTGTGTGCATGTTTCTTTATATCCATTTATTTTCAATCCCAGTGTACACAAAGACACACTGTATAATTTATTGCCGATGTGTATGCATACCAGCATGTGTGGATGTTTGTCTAAAAGCATTTTGTTACAGTATTCCAAACAACTAGGAGAACAGATTTTCTGGATCTTTCAAGAGTTCTCCTTTTTTTTAGAGAAAAGTTATGAAACACAACAAAGTCACCTTCATCACTGACTTTGAGAGATAATACAGTATCTAAATAGAATTATGGTAGATGTGATTTGTGTTTAAAATATGCCCAAAAAACTGAATGTATCCTAAATGGACGTTATAGACTGTGTTAGACTGTGTTTTGCTCATACTGTGCTTGTTTAATACAACACTTGACTAACTTTAACAACAGTTTGGAGTAGATAGACTATCTCATTGGGGTTGTAGTCATGGCAACAAGTGAAGTAAAGTTATCAATGTGATAAGTAAACATCAGGACAGGAACACATCTGCAACTAATAAGATTGCATGACTTATTCCATCTCCTTAATAATGAGAACATTCACATCATAAATACATATTTATTGTTCATGGTCAGGGTGTGGAAAAGAAATGGGTTAGTTTGTGGTAAATATTCAATAAACAGTTTGCAAAAGACCCCAAGTTGATGCTTTTGTAATCAGCCAAGTTCCTTTCTGGAGTACTAACATTCTGTAACTTCTAAAAGCTAAAATCATAGATGGGGATTTTTATTTTTTATTTTGGAGAAGTTTATTAATGCCCAGGTAACGCAAGTAACACAGCCCAAAATATCAGCAGCTTTGTCAGTAAACACCCTTGAGGTCTTCCAGCTGCAGATTCACCAACATGCCAAAAAAGGTCAAGACAACTAGAGTTTGGAAAATAATATGCCTGGTGTAGAAAAGGTAAGTGGAAAGATTCTAGGGCTTTATTAAGAAGACTCTCAGATTGATTTCTTGTCACTGAGAATCCATGCTGATGAGATCGATGTGCACAGGATGGGAGGTAAAAGAGGGAGCAGGAGGAGGAGAAGAGAGTAAAGGATCTTTCAATCTTCAGAGCTGCCTCTCGTTGCCTTTGGGCTTAGACAGGCTGAGCAACAAACTGGGCAGACCTGCCTTATTCTTACGTAATTAAGACTTTACTGGGGGGGCGTCTATCCATATTTGATAAAGAGTCCAACCACAATCAAGCTGAGTCGTTTTGCCGAGACCTGATTAATAGTATCCACACAGTAAAAGACCAATGGGCGCCGGGTCAGTGAGCTGGCAGCTTCCTTTGCAGAATACCCTTTAACCCCCTGCCTAAGCTGGGAGGTCTCCATCGGGGATTGAATATGGATGGTCCACATCTGCTTGTTAATGAATTTAAAAAGCAATTTAGACCTCCACTGCTCTCAGAGGAGTTGATTTCATCTCCTTAACTATTGGCCCTCCTGAACTCAGCTCAGTGTTGCTACATTTTATCAGAAGTTTTACCATCAGGGAAGCTTATTAACAATGACTTAAACTGACATGTGGAAAGAAGAAGCTAGAACTACTGTAATTGTCCTTTAGAATATTTGAAGTGACAGCATAAAAGCACATTGGTTTATTTTCTCCCGCCACTTATTTTTTTGTAAAAATGCTTTTCTCTTTGTTGTTTTTATTATTTGACAGTCACCTAAATTTTCACATGAATCACACTTATTTATTTTGCACCCAAACAGTTTTAAATGTTCTCCATCATTGCCTTTTATTCTGTACTGGTCCAGTTTGTGTTCAAGTGCACGCATCATATAGTATCACATAATAAAAGAGCTGAAAGTTACTGAGATTCACCCCACTGGTTTTAAATCCAAACTTTATTGCCTGTTGAGCATTTCATTGATCCAAAGGCTGACACACCTGTCAGATTTTTTAGCAGAATAGTGGAATTCAAATTATACTGGAACAACTTCAAAATGTATCTTTAATTGAGCTGAAAACAGAGGTTTGGAGCAGACAAATGGATGAAGCCTTCCTGGATGTGGAGCTTCTCACGCCTCACTTCATTTTATGATAATTATAATTGAAAGATGGGGGAGGAAAGCGTAAATTACAGAGGTGGATTAACAAACTGCCTGCACCCGGTGCTAAATTATTTCTCATTACACATATGAAATATTTGTTCAAAGCACCTGGGCTCTAGCACACCAACTTAATTACTGCCTTCCTAATCAAATACTTTCTCCTCTAAACACTGCTGCAGCTTAAACAGTGTTTTAAAACTGTAAATGTTTCTCCTTGGGTCAGGAGACATGTCGGCCTTAGAACAAGCTTTCAGTTTGTCACTCGAAATTCCCAAAAGTTGTAGTTTTACACGTTTAGAAGCTATGGTAAGTTAAAGAGGCAGCTCCTCTAAGCTCCGCCCCCTCCTGTCAATGCTCCATTCAAAGCCACGCCCCCACCAAAAACCTGAATACGCATCTGACCAAAACTCAGCTGAGCCGAGGCGAGCCAACGTGACATATATCATGAAAATATCAAATCCCCCAGAAGCAAAACAAATAATTCCCTGTCCAAGAGAAAAACAGCAACCTCCACATCGCTTGTCAGGCTCTCCTGATGCTTAAATAAATTGTCTCCACCACTCAAAGGTTTTAACATTTCTGGCATCTATGCAGCTTGATGAATGTGCATGGGGGTGGAGGAAGAAATGGCGGGGGCAGGATGAGAGGTGAAGACATCTGACCAATCCCTGCCATTCCATCCAAATGGCAGGGATTGGTCAGAGTTTTTACAGCTTTTACAGTCTTACAGTTCTCACAGAGGTTGGTTATTTTTCGTTCTTTTTTCTGAACACACAATGTATTGACTACTCTCTGGATGGAAGGACCAATTCACAAAGTGTTTCTGAACAGAATTATAGTTTTAAACTGTTCCCTCCCAAATGTAGCTTCAAATCATCTGATGATGAACAAGAAATTTATTCATGAAACTATGCATTATTGTGTTTGGCAAAGGTTCTCTACAAAGAGTGATTGGTAACACAGAATTACACATCATCTGCTTCCAAAAGTCTGTCCTTAAATCTGCTCTGAATGTCTGTCATGTCATGCATGTGACGACTTGAAGGAGACCTGCAGAGAGTTGTTTTTACTAAGTGAGACAGTTGTGCTGCTTGTATGCTCATTGACCTGATTCAAAGGGATTAAGCTCAGTGACAGAGACTCTTAAGACTTCCACAGGCCTAATCAACAAAGGCCCATTAGAAAGTTCCAAGATCAAACTTATTTAAAAAATGGTGTAGAACGAGTTACAACATGTTTTATTTAGGTATTTTGGCTCTTGTGTTGAAATACAGCAAATGTTAAGGTTGTTCAGGAAAGAACGTCTTTGCACAAGTTAAAAAAATTTGATCTGCTTCAATTAAATGACAATATTATTTCGATCTAAAAGATTTTAATGTATTCTGAGCATTGAAATCACAGTCCAACTTAATCTGTATGGGTTATTCTGTAAGGCTTGAATAATCAGGTTTTTGTTTTTTTGAAATAACGTCATAAAATGTAAAACAGGTGATTTTAAGCTGCCATTTTAAAAATTTTCTCCAGGTCAGATTATTGAAACATATACTTTACCAAGACGGATACAGCAAGATAAGGTGTCATTACTATCTTCAGTCTAGATCACTTAACTACATCGCTGCACATATATTAATCTTTCCTATACTGTTTATCCCATATTAGGTTTTTACCCACTAATAGCAGAAAAGAATGCTGAAAGTTACACAAGAGCACTTAATTAACCAAAAGCTAAGCCAGCAGTCTTCAGAGATCAAGCTGACTGATGCAGCTTTTGCCATATGTAAAGGTCTCAAAGATAAGGAGTAAAGTGAGAAAGTGGTTGAAGAGGCAGGGACAGCAGGACAAGTTTGAGAACCAGATGATTTAAAGGTCTAATATCTGCCATTATTGCTACTCCTATTCTCGAGTCACTTAATTTCCTTCTGATGAAACCCTCACCCATCACTGAGCATACTCATCATGTGCTACACAGAGCCTCTCTCCACCTATTAATACAAGGCTATAGCTGTTGGCTGGCTTTCAGATTTGAGGAAAATGGGAATTTTTGAGCTACACAAATCAGACACAAGTGTTTAAAGAAGTTAATAAGCTGAAATATGTCCCCAGTGACACCATAGATTGTGCACTGTCAAAAAAGTTTACAAGGATTGGGTAGTTCAACAATGAAACACACATTTAGCATGTTCCTGGGAAAGTTCCTAAACTTCATACATTGTACAAAATAAATGAATATCAAATGACTGAGGTCAAACTTTTGGCTGGTAAAATAGTGAACTATACATTGCAATTTACTGCACAATGTTTTCTTAATGTTTAGCCTCCCTAACAGCCCAAGTTACGTTTCTCCCTAATGTTTTAATGGGCATGCACAGAAAGAAGAAATAAGGGGTTTAAATGACTTCATTTAACTTTCCTTACTTATGAAGGATCTTTATGTTTTACTTTCAAAGGGCTATTTAATGTTCAGATGATCCATGTGAAGCTCTTTCACATGAAGATTAAAAAATATATACATAGTCAAATTGCTTGTTTATTCCAGTCTAAAACCACAGAAATATGCAAATATTAATAATTAACGACAAAAAAATTAACCTGTCCTTTTTCAAACTAGAATGACTTCCTAGACATGGCAGATGTTGTCAACATTCAGTCAGTGTTTCCATTGTTAAAAAGCAGAAAAGCAAAGAACCTTGTAAGTAGGTTAAGAGTTTAGTCTATTTTATTTTTTTTTTTTTGACTGAATTTGGAAGCAGCAGTCCAAAGCTAATGTGCTACAGTGTCAGGTTAAACAAATTTCCCATGTCATCCACCTGTTATACAATTTTAAAAGGCCAAAATAGTGCCAGAGGAGATAATGAGAGAAAGACAAGGTAAATTAGGAGTGGGAAAAAAACTTTACTTATTATAAATTCATACTATTTGACTGAGAAGTTGACTGGACTATGGTAGAAAAGACAGGTTGGTAATGAGAGAGGGGAGTTGAGATGAAAACATAGTGAGCTATTGTTACAAATATCAGAGCGGTACCCCGAGGAATTATGTTAGTCTAGCTTGGCCAAAAGCCCCTTTGTCTTCAAGTCATGGTTTTGTTTCATTGACTTTGTTCAGGTGTTTAATTTCAGGTGAGGATGATCAGGAAGCCCAGTTGTCATAGTTACAAAGCGTGGAGATTTTTCACTAAAGGTCACATGCCCCTGTAAACATCTGTTGTTTCCCCTCAACTCAATCATAGTATTTGTATGTTTTTTTATTTATTGGTTGATTGATTTATGATGGCAATAAACCAACTATAGAAAGTAGTTTGGAAAGGCTTGCAAATGTCATTTTACAAACTGACTGAAAATGGCAAACTGTTTGTAATTTTCTTTTTGTTTAATTCTTTTCTACTTTAAGTGCTCCAGCACGACTTTATCTTTACTTCCTAATTGGATGGTTGTTAACCATGCTAATCTCCAAGTTTTGTGTGCACAACAGTCCTGAAAGATGCTGCAAATTAAAGACTTATCTTAATCCTCCTCTTTTCAAAACATTAGCCTTTCAGATCAAGACTATTTAGGCCAGAGTTTTGTGAGTGAAGGAAGAAGAAAAAAGTGCCTTAAAGCAGACCTGAAATCATTTTTGTTTTTCATAATATAATTAGAACAAAATCGGACAATTAGAATAAACTTAAATATCTATGTAAGTATCTACTTAAGTATATATAATCCTTAAATATTTACAACAAAAAAACAATAATGCTTAATACAGAAATTGAATGCTTGGCTCCAACATTCATCAATACTTGTGTCTTGGGTGTAACTTGTTCCCTGACAAGCCATGAACACCTGTCTCTCTAATCCCACTAATTAACCTGGAGACTATCAGCTAGCTTGGGTTACATCCAGCATGTCTTCCTCATCCTTTATTCTGGCGCGTCAGCTTGAGCAATTGTCTAACAAGAGTAACTCAATCCTCTGCTTCTATCCAGTCCCCAAGCTGAAAAAGGAAAAAAGACACAACAGGGCTTCCTGTCTGTCATTTGTTCTCTCACCGAAAGCTACTGTCCATCCTTCCCATCGTTTTCACTTTCATTTTCTTGGTATGCAGTACACAGTCTGATATGGCCCTCAATAGAGTCTGTATTCGAGTCACAGACGGAGCGGCTGAATTATATGGGGCAGGTATTAAACTGAGTGATTTATTTTTTTGAGATTGAAACCAGACTAAAGCCTGGAGCCGGTCATGTGGTTTGACTGCCCACAGTCTATCCTCTAGTTTTAGACGGTGCTTATGTCGAACAGGGTCTTGTCCCCAGTGACCACACTCATCCGGATCGATCTCCAGAATATCGTGCTTAAAACATACCCTGAGGTTTTTTACCAAGTAAAGAAAAACTCCCTGAAGACTGGAGGAAAACAATAGGAGAACAATGTAAGTACATGCTACCAGGCCATTTGCTTCACACCAGACAAAGTGTCAGTTTATTGTCCTTTCTTTGCCTTCGGGCAAGAATGATTAGCCACAAAGCCTTAGCAGATTTTTTTATTTTTTTTTGCTTGATTTCACAAATGTCACTGTAAAACTAATGAGATACGCTGCGAAACAAAAGAGTACAGATGAAGGTTGTCTATGAAAAGGTCTTAGGGGAATGACTATTAAAGAAAGTGGCAGTGCACCTTTGAGGTCATTGGTGGTAACAATGTATTGATCCATTCTCCTATTCCCCTATTTCCTTCAATTTAGAAAATAGATTGTCAGAGAAACAGAGGAAGTCAAACTCTATTTCATCTCTGGTTTGTTTTTGCAGTGCATTATACAAATTAAGAAGTTGGAGTAAAGGTAGAGGAACAATAGTAGGAAAGAATTCACTGGATGACATATGAGGAAACTCCAGTAATGGGTTTTTTTTGTTTGTTTGTTTTTTTTTATTTAAAAGTGAACCCATGCAAATAAAACCCACCACTAGGGAAGAATATGTGTGGCCATAACAATATGGTCAATCAGTTTAAAAGCTTGAGAAGCCCTTTCTGAATTAGGATCTTTCAGCATTTTTGAATATTAGTGAAAATGCGTTTGTTTCTTTGGCAAGGTTGACTAACAAAAATGTGGCATTCACCTAAATGATCCAAGTTTTTAATCGCACACATAATGATGAATATGGCTTCTCCAGTCATAGGAGCTTCAACAGATGCTGGATTTATTGTTTTCATACAGGATCAAGGTCCAGGAAGGATGCTTCTCAGTATCTAACATGACAATTAAAGCTTTAAGCCAACTTCTTCAGTTCAACATGTAAGTTCATTAATAAAGTAAATATGCTGAAAAAATATTAAAGCACATAAAAAAATCTGAAGAACTGTGAAGATCTGGAGACTAAACAAGCTGACACAGGATTTAGCTGTGGCTGGTACTGGGTTTTCAAAGAGGCTTAAGAAAAGCTGGTAAAAAAAATGTATTCTGCAGAATTCATTTGATACAAAGGGTAAATGGTGTCTTGTTTAAATATTTAATCACTGCTCAAGCTCCTGGTCATTTTGGCAGTGAACTTGAAAAAGCATAGAGTTCCACTGTCTAAACATGAGTCATATACTTTATCAGGTCTTAAATCCTAAGCCTTCCAGCTAGGCATCTCCCAACCATCCTTTCCTGCGTAGCACCAGCTTTCATCAGATAAAGAAGAACAGGTGTTCACATCAGTGATACACTTCAGTTCCAATCTCTTATCAGCAAACATGCATTTCTTTGGTTTCATACTGTGTGTACGTCAGCGTGCGATTTATGTGTCATTAAGTCTTTTAGGTGCTTACAGGCTGCCTTATAAGATAACATCAAGTTTGCACAACTTTGTGTGGATGAAAAACATTGATCTCTGACCTTTAACTTTGCCAGAGAGCAAATGCAACAACAGTACCCATTTTGCATCTGCTTGATGACATAGATAATGCTGACGCCAGGAGCCTGAAATGCTTTCTGGGAGTCTGGGATCAGTTCACTTAAATCAAAGCAAATGCACCCCAGGGAAGATATTTTGAAAAGAATCCTTAGCAAAACAACAACCTGCCCAATCAGAGATCATAACACTTTTGGTGAAAATTAAAATAGACACTTTTAATTAAATATACACAAAAGCAGAACTCTTTGTTTTTATTTGACCTGTAATACTTTCTGTATGTTCAGGATCCAACCATGTTTAAAGTTTTCTTAAATTCAGTTTAATTAACTCCACCCCAACCTAAAAAGTGTAGACATTGCAATCCCTGTTGTATTATTGCTTGAAATTTTTGTAACAATAGAAAAATCTTTAATTGTTTTCATGCTGTGAAATAATGAAAATAGTGAAATAGTGAAAATCTAGCCGTTGGTAGTATTTAAGTTGTTTGGGAACTCTCTCTGAATAGTCAATTTTCTAAAGTCAAATTTTCAATTAGAATCAAAATTGAAGTCTACGATTAGATTATTAAAAATCTTGCTAACAGTCACCTTAACCAGGCCTAAAATAAATAAATCAATCAGTGTTCATTCTTATGTGATGAAAAAAAGCAGCCCAGCTTATGTCATTTTCTAACCAGATCCTTTAAAATATTAAATAATTTTGTTTATAATGCTTTATAAAAACAGGCTCAGTCTAAATAACATTGCAACAAAATAATTTATTTGAAACAATCCCTCACTGTTTTCCCACCTTGTAGGTAAATCATTCTAACATAATGCAAATACAGAAGGTGACAGTGTGGGAAAACACTGAAATGTTGCAGACATCATATATTCACCCACTAATAGTGTGAAATAAAATGAAATGTAACCTGGTAGTACAACAGTAAAGGTAGATTTATTCTTTGTTTTGTGTGTTCTCGTATAAATCTGTGTCTAAAAGAGTTGAGATGCTTTAACACTCCCACATCGTCGACTAATACTTTAAGGAGCTTTGACCTGATGTGGGAGAGCAAGCGTAGTTTCACTTATGTGTAATGATTGTTCATTTTCTAATACAGCCGTATTAGAGCTTGTGAAAGCATCAGTGTCAGATTAGCTTCTTTCTTCCAACTATGCACGGCATCATTATGTAAAGCTGCATTTGTTTCCTCAGCCTGCATACGATTACCATTTCATGAGATGACATCAATGAGTGTAGCCAGGAGAGGCTGGCGGCAGCAAAAGTTTAGTTCTTGGAGAGCGTGAGACAGCTTTTTTTTCTTAAAATCTCCCCAACCTCTCCCATGGGCGATGTTTTCCAAAGTGGACTCGCTAAGGCGTAGCAAACAAGAGCGAATGCCCAGGCTGGACTGCGGGGAAAGGCAGATCAATGAGACAGCTCACCAACTCATGCGTATCAGCTTTGTGGAGATAGTCTTCTGTGGACAGTTCTGCTTTGGAGACCTTAAATCAGTTTTTTTTTGGTACTTGTGTGTACGTGTGAGAGAGAAAGCGTTTGGGTGGAGTGGGGGGGTGACGGTTGGCAGGGGTTGCTTATCAGCAGCGGATCCTTGGCGCATAACGCATGTCATGCAGGGTGATGGTGTTCCTTTGAGGTGTGTGAGTTTGAGAGACAGAGAGGGAAAAAATGCAGAGGAAGAAAAGTTAACCTCTACAGCCAGAAAAGCATGAAGTTTTGATGGTATAAATAAAATCACACAAACCAGGGTTATTACAAGTGAGAAGTTGTCTACAAGAACAACACAAACAAACCCTTGCAAAATCTCAGCAATAGCATGATTGACAGGGAGGAATACTCACACTTTTCCACTAGGTGTTGTTTCAGGATGTTTGGTTTGACTATCATGTGTCCCATTGTTATTCAAACCTGACAATTCATTTCACATTCAATCAAAATCCTATATTATTGTGAGCATTACAATGATATCAGAGGATCTAAAAGTCACTCATGGTTTAACAAATTCAAAGCAGATGTGAAGACCGGTATATACTGCCAAATAAACAGAAGAACCATGAAAAGTGTGCTATTGGGACTCCTTTTGATATTAAATTGTATGGTTGAAAGCAAGAGTCAAACCAAACAGGATATAAATTATTGCCATCATATATAACGATAAAATCCAATATTTTTTACAGCAATGTGAAAATATCTTCTTTTAGTGAAGGAAACATTTACAGAGAGTTTAAAGAGTTTTAACAAATTATATGACCATATGTTTTGGGGTGTTTCATTAAAATCATGGACAAACAGACAAACACCCTGAAAAGAGTCGTAGTCAGAAAAGGAAAACGTCTTAGTCACAAAAAAAATAACTATTTGAGTCCATTTACATTTAGACTAGCACATGGCTGCAAATTTCACGCATGTCCACAGATACCTGATAGCTCGATGGAGTCTCACAGTTGGTTATTAAAGTCAGGGCTCCAAAATTTAAAATTGGAGTGAAAAGACGATTTTTGCCAATGGCGTCTAATCAGCCGAGAAGAGACACTGAGCATGCTGACACAAAGTATTTTCAAGACCTAGTGAGATTCAAAACTTGTATTGTTGCTCCTTGTTTTTGTCTTGTGCTGTGATGTCAGCTCAGTTTCTCTCATCATAGCGAGCTCCTAATCTTTATTGACCGTATGTGTGCAGGAATCTCAAAAATTAAAAAAATCATAGTTATTTTGGTCATTACATAGAATGTATTTGATAATAGGACAAAATGTGTGTGTATATGTATATATATATATATATATGCATAAATGAAGTAAGATACTAATATATACATAAAAAGAACAGATTTAAAAACACAACACTTTGCTGCTTGTGTATATTTTTTCTATACAAGTAATAAATATCAGCTATATAGTTATTTCACAATATGTTTCACAAAATACTTTTCCCTCATTAGATATTTTATGGTCACAAGTGAGCTCTGCTACAGACCAAACACACATTCACTATCTCTTCCTGTGCCTCTCACAATCTCTTCAGGCCCTCTCATAATAAAACAAACAGCCTCGTGTTCACATAGATGCATTACGTCTGTGCTTATCTCAGGGCATAACAGTGAATCATGTTTAAGTTTTATTTAGAGAAATGTTGTGACATGGGGCCTTTTTTGCAAATGAAACCCAGACAGCAGTTTGTATGAAAATCCAGTGAGGGATGATCTTCAAGATAACTTTTCTTTTTCCTGTGACTAGTGGAGAGTAACTTTTTCATGTATGACTAAACAAGAGGCCCCACAGATAAAAAAGGCAGATTCTCTGAAAAGCTAATTTTACAGAGTTAACTTTTTGTCTTGGTGGAGGTGAGTGACATCCACTGTGTTGAGAAAAACTCGATAAATGGTAATCCTGGAATTAATGCTGATAGTTGTTTTTTTTTATTATTTATTCCACAGTCTTTTTGTTATTGTTGTGATGTTTTTTCTGCACTTTTTTGAAATTTGTGAAAATGAAAGACCCAAACTGTTAGAAAAAGAAAAAAAAAGTTTTTTTGAAAACTAAAGATACTTTTAAAACTATCTGGTTGTTGTCTGCTGAATTAATGCATTATTTTTCTGTTAATGTTATATTAAAACGATGACATTGTCATCAAAGGTCTTCTGTGTCGATTAGCAAAAAAATAAAAACCAGTTGTGTTTATGAAGAGGACATGTAGTCTTTCCTCGCATGTTTGTTGAGGTGTTATGAACATTTTCAACTGATCTAATGGTATTCATTTTGCTGTTTGGTTCTTGAACTCATCGTTAAATTGCTGCTCTTTGGATTCATGACTTCAAGCTTTTGGAAGAGCCTGATACTCCATGGCAAATGTACCTAGAAAGAAACTTCTTTGCCTGTTTTTCCTCCGAGGTATTGCTGTCCTCACTTGTCTGACCTCTCCGCCACCATCTTCATCAGCCTCCCACGCCACAAATCTTTGTTTGACACCGTTCAGATGCTTTTGTTGAAAGGAAGAAAACCCTCCCTCTCTTCTCTCATCTCATTTTTCTGAAACTGACCGCGTTAGGATTAAATTATAATTCATCCTTTATTCTCTTTTGGAACGCTTAAGGGCCCACTTCCACTCTTGCATGTCTGATCCTCTTATATCAGCGCACTCACTGACGTGTTTCAAAAATTCCTTCTTTTTATTTTCCATGCTGCTGCTACCAAAGCCAACATGGCTTTCAGGGCACCAGCAAATTGTAAACATGGTAATAAGGAGAGTAGGAGCAAAACCAAGAAGGTTCTGAATGATTTTGAGCCTAAATATTTGGATGGTGGAATTTGGATTTGAATCCTGCTTTCTCCTTTATTCATGTAGAATAGAAGCAAGCTGAACATACACACAAATACAGTTATCTATGAACAACAAATCAAACTATCATCCCTGACAAAAATAAAAAAATGTCACTACACTCTCTGTGAACACATCTGAAAATGATCACATGGGAAATCAAGTGTTCTTGCTATTCAGAGTATTTTTCAGATCAAGTCGATGCATTTTAGTCAATATATTCCAGTCAGCCTTCTGCTCACACCTGTTGTCAGTCTCCAATCAGCTCAGCTGCCTCCCAAACCTCATCAACCTGGCTCTATTCAGTCAGTCTCCTTCCATCGCCGTCTCAGCAGATCAGCCAAATGTCTTTCTTGTCCTAAAAGCCTTTTGTTTTTCATTACTGAAAGTATTTTAGTTTACTTTTTGAGTTTCCTTATGACCCTGCATTCTGGGTCAAACCCCATCACGACTGTGACAGAAAAGTTGGTGCTCAAAATGCAACAGACTGAGATGTGTGACAATCAATTTCAGCAACTTTTAGATTTTATATGTATAAAATTTATTTTTATTTTTCCATAAAACAGAACAGGTATAAACACTTCAATACATTTGAGCTCAGTTCTAGCAGTGAGACCTTATATATCAAGTTATTTGTTTTTGTTTTAGAATGTCAAGAGCCACACTGACATGGTTCAATGATTTCTTCTGCCCTTTGGGTTGTATTTTGCCCAGGTATGCTCTATATTGTAGATGAGCTTTGTTTTTTTATAGGGGAAACTACAAGATAATCACTGGATCTGTAAACAATGCAGTTCATTGATAGATGAGCGGTATGTATCATGAGGCTGTCAGTTATTTCAAAGCACAATCAGCGTTCGGCGCCGTGTTTTATCACGTGCAAACACATTTTTGGATATATAGCATGTTCATTTTTATAAATCTAACAGTCAAGTAGGAACATACTGGTGTTTTGTTTTACTGCATCTTTTCTCCTACCACTAAACCCCCTTTAACTGTGGAAGAACAAGAAGCTAAAAATCGCAGGAATTCATTCCACTTGCATTAGAGCTTGAATTGTTTAGGTGTCATGGCTTTTGAACAGTTTTGCTGGAGAAGGAGAGGGGGTTGTGCAAGAAAGGATGTTTAACAATCATCTAACCTTCCATTATTATTTTTTATGACTCGTTTGAAATTTCATAATAAAGATTGTGTGATGGATCAAAGACTAGTCTCTAAAGTGAAGATGCCTCATGACTACCCAGACAAAAAAAAATGAAAGTGAGAGGTGGAGGAATTAGATAATATAGAGAAGATAAAAACCCTGGCCACATTTAAATTGTGTTTTATTTCACATGGCAGAGTGTTCAGAGGAAGACAAATACAAAAAAAAAAAAAACAATGTATGGTTAATCCTCGATAAATGCTTAGTTGGCACCAGACAAGCATGTAGACATGGAGGCTTAAAGATTTAAATAGGCAGTGGGCACTCGTTGCGAAATCAATATGAGGAAACCCCTTAAAGGCTTATAACCAAAATCATCACTGTCAGTAAATTTGTATAAACTTTACTTCATTTTTGTGTAAATCAAGACACTGAAACCAACCCTTACAAGTTCAAAATGCAGGAATATGCCATATGGACAAATGTGTGGAGAAAAGGCCTTTACAGAAAAGCAATCTTTACTCTATTAAGTCTCACCTTATGTTGGCCACAGGTTGGTGACTCCAGTGTTCAGTAAACCTTGCAGTGAAATGTGCAATCAGAAGAGAGGTTAAAGTGATATAAAGGTAGAAAGGATAGACATGAAACAGCCAAAAAACTGAACACAGACATCTGAGATGCAGAAACGTGTAGATATTTGTGTTCTTAAGTGTGCATTATTTGATATTTTATCTCAAAGTAATTGTATTTTTGTCACAATGGTTGTAATTTTCATGCAGCTGCAGTTTCAGAAGAACCTAAATCCTGAGCAAAAAAGTTGATGCAAATAGTAAATTCTTTCATTTTAAATTTAGTGCAACACCGTTCTATTTTCACGTTTTAAGCAACTATTGTCTCTGCGGGTGCCCCGCCTTTTAGAAATGTTTTGGCTCCTTCGGTTTTTCATCAGAACGTCTGTTTCAGGCCGAAGAGAAACACAGGCAGAAGGTAGGACGGAGAGAAAGGGAGGGAGCCTACTGCATCCCAATCAGCCTGGCTCACTGAGGCAGAACTGTGCCTAAAATGCTCAGGCTGAGGTGGTATCTGCCTCACCCTCCCACCCCCTCACTCACATTTCCAATTCGCAGCCACCGCAGTCCAATGCAATTCAAATAATAACAACAAATAGATGGATATGTGCTGCATGCTGAGCTTTCGCAATACACCGCAGGACTCCTGCACATTAAAGTCAAGGAATGAAAGCAGAGTTGAGAGCAGGTTAAGCAGAGCCAGGCAAGATTTCTCTGTAATAATACAGCTGTCTTATCAGTCTAACCATGAAGTGGTGTTTCTGCTGGGAGACAAGTCTTATCTCTCCTAATTGATACACTGTAGATTGACCTTATCTTCTAGAGAGAAATACTGGTGGATGGAATAGCTACAGTGTCTGTAATAAAACAGACAGAAAATCTGAACTGTCAAACAAGACGCTTTAGAGCGGAACTCCAACTGTTAAATTGGCTGAATTTGAAAACACATGCATCGCAATTTTAACAATCTAGCGCTTCAATTTAAAAAATAAGTATCATTGCTATAATACCTACATGTGGCAGCATTACAGATAAATTGTGTCTAAAACTGCTGGGTATAAAGCTCTGAAATAACCACTTTAATTCTTCACAGGTAGCTTGATACAGGTTGATACAATATATCTGGTAGATTTGTTGTTGTTTTTCTAACTCACCTGTGCTAGAATATTTCTGAATTGGTGGCTGAAACGTTTGAACACAGCTATGTTGTTATTAGCTAAAAACTTAACATCGCCCTTCCTACTCACAGTTACATAAATGTATTTTCTGAAATTAGCAAAAACAACAATGAAGCACAGCTGTTCTTAACCCAATTGTTTTAGATTATGTTGGCTTGTAGACAAAAATAAAAATGTTCTACATGACTTTAAAGGAACTGGTGTAGATATTAGCACAAAAACATTATACTGACCTGGCCTTCAGTAGGATTTAGTTTGTGTGCCTCTGTTGTTCCGCCTTTTCAGGGCTCAGTGGTTGAAGTCACCCTCTCAAATGAATACAGTTGATTTCCTGTCACTCAGTAATCTCGGGGAAACGAGTTTACCTTTTAAAACTGAGGAACAGCACAGTAAATTCTTCCTCTCCACACCTCTTGCCGTGTCACGCAGACACATGTATGGCCAAATGCAATTCAAATGGTTGGCAAATTAAAAACAAAATTCTGTCCCAATTTCCACACAATAACACTCTGGCTGTGGTAATCTGGCTAAATGACAGTGCACAAAGCCAGGATCAATCTACTCCCTAATCCTATTGTGCTTGGTGTACCTGCTTACAATGGCTCAGGCTTGTATCCCCATTTCCACTAAATTCCCTCTCTATTATTGAGCACCTGTCAGAACAGGCACATTCACCTGAAAGGAAATCACTCCAGGTTATTAGACCTTTAGACCTATTAGACCCACAGGAAGAAAAGGAGCAGGAACAATGCAGGAAAGTCAGGTTCCTGAATGTATTTATTCAAGTGCAAAAAGCCTTTGATTTCCGAACCTTGTCAATTGACTGTGACTGTGCAACTGTTATTAAAAAGCACTGTTCAACTTTGTCCCTAAATGCATTAGTTTTAGGAGGTTGCTCTGTTCTTTTTGAGTAAGGGCAGATTTCTTTTTTGCGCAGTTCAAAGAATAGTAGAACCAGAGGTTGCCATGTTTTGTGCTTGCATCTTGCTCTCCTGGTGGTTTTCTGCTACTGGCTAACCCCAGGAACAGAATGGTGTAATCATGTGAGGTGCATGGATGAACTCATTCTTTAAAAAGATTACATTTTCACTCCAAACCTTTTTTTATTATTATTTATTTGATAAATTCTATGTTGTAAGAATATAATCATTATCCGCAAAAATTGTGAGCAGTTGCTTTTTATCTCCTTTAATTTGCTATTTTACTTCTACTTAAGCCTATTTTTACACTTTCATGTCCTTTCTTTTCTTCATTATAATAGCTTTGTATTGTAGCTAGCATACCAACTTTGATTCAAGCAGTATGTGTTCAGTTTTACGATTCTAAAAGCCAAAGCTGAGCACGTTATCGAAGCAAAGTGGGAAAATCTAATCAGAGCATGTCTAGCATGGCTGCTGCAGCTGCAACTCCTCATCATCGATCCATCTGACAGGCTTTTTGCCAATGGCACACACAGCACTTTCATAGAAAGGCATAAACAAACACATCTTCACCTTCCTACATAGATAAACAGCTAGTAACACTCCATAAAACCGTCTTCTTCTTATCTGTCTCTTTGTCATGCTGGTGGTTTCAAACCTATTTCTCAGAGCACAGCTGTGCTCTGCGGTGGCACAGAAACTAAAGTCGACTGGAAGAGGTGAGGCAAGTGCTGGCACAGCTGGCAACAGCAGGTGCAGTGTCTAACCAGTGCGTTGGTGCTGATAATACCGCGAGAGGCAAAGCTGAACGACGCTCATCGAGCCTGCCAGTGTCCTAACTGGTTGGCTTGCTTTAGCTCGTTGCTGTGTCCTCCGTGCCACAGGGATTTCTTGCATTCAAAATGTATTTTTGTTTCACATCAGTTGCAAAGACTTTTTTGTCTGAAATTGCCGTTTGTAATTAAAAAGTTGTTATTCAAAATGTAAACTCACCTAAGAGGTTGTTATAACTAGAAAACGAGCCAAAATATTTGAATGCTTTGTAGAAAGTTATTCAGGAGATTAATTTTTTCGGGGCAAAATTCAGAATCTATCTAATCTCAGAGTTAATCCATCGAGGCCCAGGCCTGTCTTGCAGAAGAAATCTCTGACATTAATGGGATTTGCATGGTTAAAGAATGGTTAATGATAAATAAATTCACTTGTAAGAAAATGTGGCACCATTGAAGTAAATTTTAAAGTCTGCTTGATTTGTGAAAAGTCTTTATTTAAGCTGAAAGGTACAGTGAAATTCTTTATCCTCTGTACAATTGTTAAAAAATACACAAGAAAGGGAGCAATAATGTCCCATATAATAATTTAGAATTTAAAGTTATAACTGTACTGTACAGTGAAATGCCTATTGCATCAAAGTAACCACATTTTCTAATTTACCTTTAAGGTATTTAGCCTACCCTCCGATTGTGTAAAAGTCACTAGAGAAAAGAAAGGGGCTCCGGGAAACACCAGGGGATAGTAAATCAACACTTGACTGGTAAACAGAGAACAAGTGACCTCTTTCCTTCCAAAACATTAGTGAAACTGAGGATTTATGTGCTGTTGGAGGTCATATGGTCAGAAAATGTTTCATTTACAAAATGTCTTTTACCTTCACTAAAGGCCACACACAAATCTCATTTTTAAAATAGATGTTTATTTAGGTGCAACATTCCGAACTCAGCACTTCAGCTAACATAATAGCTAATCCTTTATGTCATAAATTGAATTAATTTTCC
>JAVKLF010000083.1:6392854-6406792 GCA_034783495.1 Millerichthys robustus | reverse complement strand
AGGTGCAACATTCCGAACTCAGCACTTCAGCTAACATAATAGCTAATCCTTTATGTCATAAATTGAATTAATTTTCCGATGGATGTGTTTATTCTGATATGTGGAAATTTTCTAAAGCATTAACAAACATTTCTGAAGAAGAACCACTGACAGGACAAAACAGGAGACCTATAAGTATCCTACCTGTCCTGAGTAAACTGTTAGAAGAAGTTGTGTTTTGTTTCATATTGTGATTTATGTTTTATATTAGGACCCCAGGAAGAGTAGTCTTCATGAAGGTGAAGACTAATGGGATGTGTATCCCATTCAATAAACAATAAACAACTTAGAATTTTGTTACATTGAATATTTAGCAGCAAAAATATTTAAAGATTCCAGTGAATATGAGATTATAGTTAAGCCTGATGCACAGAAATAATTTACCTGTTGCCAAAGGCCTTAATAAATATTGCTTGTGAAGTTGTTGTTTTTATTAAAGCACATTTTCAGTTTAGCACCCATAATTTCAAAAGCTTTCTGAATGATTAAAGACATTATTGTAGCCCTGAGTCTTTTGTAGCTGCAAACTTGTTAAATGTTACTCAGTATGTTGGTTTTCTGCAAATTTCAGAGTTGCAGTTCATGAATGAAAACCACTTTAAATATGATAGCTGTGGTTGAGTGGAATGGCTACAGTTTATTAGTAAAGTAAATGACATCAGTCAGTGGATACTATTTCCGAAGCCCAAATGTTGCTTTATTGTGTGAATTAAAACAAAACCACAACTTTAAAACTACCTCATATTGTCATTCCTAATAAATAGATTTTTTTTTTCATTTAATACTTTCAAGTTTTTACTGATTATGATCACTGGTGGTCTTTAATGTTCAGAAAGTAGGCTCTGTCAGTGTTGTTTCTCTTTTCATAAGAAATCTGTCCTTTCATTTTTGCTTAAAATTGATTATTACTCTACAATGAACCATATGGCACAATAAAATTGTGTTTTTAATTATTGCCCTTCAATTAAGCCTGGCAAAACAATGTAATTTAGCCTCTCATTTAATTAAACGCTATGACAGCCCACTTTACTGTAAACACATCCGTTTTAAAGAGGCTTTGTGGGTTTTTTTTGTCCTTTTTTCATATTTTCTTTTTAATATTGTGAGTAAGTAAAATGCTGAGCGATAATTCACTGAGGGGCATTAAACTGGACTGCTTTGGCAGCTGGAAAAAAATAAAAAGAAAGCATATTTTGAATGCAGACATGCTTGGTGTTCCCTTCCAATGAGTCAAGCCTGTCGGGTTTAATCTAAAAGTCTTGTAATCACTGTTTTACATATAAAAACAATGATGTGTGTACACTAGCTTCCATGCTCTTCAGTGTTCAATATATGAATTTGTGTTCAAAATCAAATTGTGTCTGTGAGCTTATGTTGCATCCACATTTTTACATCCTCCCCCCACTTGACCTAGGCAATGCTAAGAAGCAAATGGCTTCATGAGTCACAATATGTCAGGGTTTATAAGACAAAGTGAGGCTTGATAGAATAAAATGTACCTGGGATGCCCATCCTGTGCTTCATCCTTTATTCCGTGACTGAATCGATAGAAGTCAGCTGAAGTGAACGGGCTTTGACACTGCCAAGCTCTGCCCTTCCATCATTTACTTCCAACTCTGGCTAATGGAATCACAGCAATATCAGACAGAGTGAACTCTGATGTGGCAGTCTGCCTGGATAAACTGCCAGATATTAGCTAGCCTAAATGATCATTATAAGACCTACAACCAAGCCCTGATTTCTATTTAATACACCTGAGATGGCGTAAAGATGTGCTGCTGGGGCAGAGATTGGATTTCAGACTTGTGAACGTGGTATGAAAGCTTGCTCCTTAAGACTCTACTAGATGTCATTTCCACTGGGTTTTGTAGACTTTCATTTTACCTTTGAAAATCTGTGTTTTGGATTTCAATGTGACCTCAATCAGTTATTGTGAAATGAAGCAAAAAAAAAAAAAAGGTGGAAGAAAAGGAGCAGTGTGTATGGTTACATGTGTGGTCATTATTGGATTGAGTTTAGTTGAGACCTGCAGCAATCAATGACCTTGGACAACGAAATTGAGAGAATGAAGATTTATCTCCATTTGATTATTTCTATTTCCTCCTGATTTGATGTTAATCGCATTCCACCTCAGCTCAGGGGAATGCTCACTATGTCATTCTGCTCGGGTCAATTCAATTGGGGGAAAAAACCTAATGGGCTATTTTTCATTTCAATTTTCTAGTATGATTCCATTTTTGATCATGTTAGCTCTGTTAAAGGGCCCTGAATTGGCTGTAAATGAGAACGAGGAAACAGGACAGGAGGAGAAAATGTTCAATATTTGTGCCCTTCTGTAAAGTCTTATAAATACTAAACTCTTGCTTTTAAAACACAACTTAGTTTGGCTAAGAATACTGATAATAACGGTAACTGAGATGCATGAGATACATGGAAGTAGAAGGTAACAGAAATAATTAATGAATAATGGAATAATGCAAATCACTGTAGGTGAAATATGGAAAGATAAAGCAGCTGAATGAATAAGAACACATAAGTATGGATACAGAACAAATACCCCTTCTGCACAAAGTATTACTTTATACTCTTGAACTCTCCTGAGGGGTTTAATGTGTGTGGACACAAAAGTTTATTTACAGACAGAAGTGCCTCTCTCTCCTTCCATTTCTCACCCCCAGCTCAACACTCACTGAGGCAATGATTTACATTGCTCAACTCCGTTTAAAAACTTGTCAGCCTGCTGGAGAGCTTGGTATAAATCAGAGGTTGTAGATTGAGATATACCCGGCTGATTTTTTTTTTTTTAGCATGGGGACTAGAATCAGTGATGAATGCTGACATAACCTGTTGATGCATGAAGAGGGAAGTACACCATCACCTCTTCCATATCCAGCAATGACGATACGTCTCTGTTTTAGTCGTTGCTTCAGTGGTACCCGGAGACAGATTGGCTTTATCACTAAAGGTGGGGTTGTGCTGCACTTCCAACCGGTTTACAAAAGTCATGTTTGGTGAAGTGAACTAATGTGTGGTCCACTAAAGTCAAGTTTGGACAACATGAATTTACAGTTTAGACATTGCAATCCTTTTTGAAGGGGGTTCTGTGTGCGTCCTCTTGAGTCGTCACTCACAAACTTCCCCAAATATTTAACATGCTAAATAATGAAAACAATAGCATGTCTTTTAATAACATCAATAACATGTAACTGTTTTCACTTGTTAATGAATTTCCACAAGCAAAAGCTTGTTATATGCTAATCTTGTCTGTTAATTGTATATTTCATGTTCATAGTTTCATAATGATGCATTGTTTACTATTTTATCAATTTGATCTTCACATGTATTATATTAAAGCTTCTGTAAAGTTAAGTTTTATATTTATAATGTTGCTTTAAAATATGTCCTAACTGCATTGCCAGCTGATTGTTTTGAAAGTACATAAATGCAAATTATAATGGCTTCAGTTCAAATAAGATCAGAGGTAAAGACTAGAATAAGTAAAACCTTAGAAATTCTAAACAAGTGGGCTGCCATGTCTTTGCCAATGTTTTCTCCCATCTGTGGGACAGAAGTGTTAGGGAGATGGAGAGTTTGGCTCACCAGCACAAGAGTGAGAAAGGGTGTGTGTGAGAGCAGGAGGTCAATTACCTGAACACAATTACTGCATCTAACAACCTCCATCCATCACTTGCATCCTCGCTCAGCACCGTGGCAACTAGCCCATCCCACATTTAGGTTTCTTTTCCTGTCAGATTGGCCAGACACTCTGTCATCCCAGAGGGGCCTCTCCTTGCATCAATTGAAAACCTGAGTGGCATTTTTAAGCAACCTTTGCTTTGCTCCTTCTGGCCCTGCTTGCTACCACATGCTTTAAGTCTTCACCCACCTTCACCCACTGGTGGGAGGTAAGTTGTCCTTGACAGTCAGACTTCAGTAATAGAGGAAAGGCCAGATCCACCAGGAAAAATAATATCTGGATGGTGACAAATGGGGGCCTTTGGGCCATTTCACTGACAGGATATCAGGTGTGAAATCAGGTCAGGACATATATTGGCCTGTGGAATGACAGCCTTAATATCAAACAATGATAACCAACTAGATGATGATTGCTGAGGAATGCTCAATGTGTGCCTTTTCCAAAAAAAAAAAGAAAACACATTTAAATTGTTTGTATGTCTGTTATCTAGTTCTTTTATGTTGTTTTACCAATTTTACTCTGTTAAGAAAAGTTGCTGCAAATAAACATTCCCAAAATCTTTACTTTGGAGCATTTATTATTACTCAGTTGACATTCATTGTTCTCTTCAACACATGTGGCCTGAGTGAATGAAAGAAATAAGCTGCCATAAAAAATACCCAAAGACAGGCTATTACAAGAACCAGAGATTATGGGTCCAGATTGTCTGATCTGTAATGAAACAATGAAAGTTCCTTTCAGACATATGGAGCCTGCAGATATGCAAGATTATGCAGGTGGGTGGCCACCCATTACTGCATTAGATGTAGATTAGATTGGAGTTGGAAGCCTTATTTAAAACGAGCCCAGAGGAGAGCTGTAAACATGCTTCTTTTTTTTCTTTTTCAACTTACACTCATTCATTTATGCACAGTCTTACAAGCACATTCTGCAGCAGAATGTGAGGGGTCTTGAGGGAGAAAGATGTATGATCAGAATGCCAATGAATGCCCAGAATGGCAGTACAGGTGCTGCAGGAATACAGCTGAGTGGGTTAAGCAAGGGGTTGGCTGAAGTGCAAGGTTATGTGGTTGCATCCATAATGTCAGCCTACAACCTTGGGTTTCAAAGGTTAGGCCTTGGCTAATCATTATACCTGTGTTGTTGCTGTTGTTGTTGGAACAAGCCTGTAAAGTTGTAAAACTTTTTTTCACCAGTTGGATTTCATGGCGACTGCCCTTATGGAAAAAAAAAAACAAACAACTGAAATATTGATGTCATCCATCAAAAGAGCAACCATGAGCAAGGCACCTTGGCTCACTTTTGGTCCACTGTCTGCTGTGTCCAAATTGAAATTTTCAAGTTTTGTATTTAGATAAACACAACATGTTAAAGGAACTTTTTCCCCCTGCAAACAGCCAACTAAGTTTAGTGTTTCTTTAGTATTTTGGCTTTCCACATTTTTTTAAATCTGCAGTTTTTTCTGTCTTTACCTCTGCGTATAGCCCAATTACTGACCAAAACACAGCAAATCATTCATAAGGCAAGGGGTTACCCTCCATGCCTGTACAGTGCTGCAAAAGTCCCAACACTTGAATCTGCCTCAGAGTTTATGAAACAGTGGCTATCCTAGTTTTAATGAGATGTCAAGTCCAAAATTGCCTACATTTTCAATTTACGAGCCATTACCTGAAGACCTGAAAATCACATTTATTTTTGCTGATGATTTTGTTTGTGTAACGTTGAAGCAGATGGTTGTTTTGTTTTCTGTGACTACTGAGAATAGGTTTTGTGCAGTTATTCAGTTAACTTGGTTTCTATTTATTTAGTGAGGGGTGTACTGGTTCTCTAGTTTCTTGACCTGTGGAAGGGCAGCTGAATGTGAAAGCTGTATTGTTAATAAATACTCAAATGCCCAACCACAAGACCACAACTGTTACTGCCCCAGTGTCCTTCCTTGGTCTGCAACAACCCAATATTTTGGGTTTGTTTTACAGTCTAGACATCTTTATTGAACAGATTTGGCTGTAAAGGTCAGACCTGAAGACCTCTGATGACACTAGAGCCTAGGGTGTCTGCCAGATATAGTCACAATCAGCACTCACAGGAATGTGTTGTACACTGATGCAGTTCCTCTAAAATGTAACCAGACTTGACAGTTCACTGCCTTCCAGAAAGGTCAAGCCCCAAGGATATTCTGCATCACCCCAACAGACAGCCAGAAAGCCAATTGAGGGAGTTGAACTGCAGTTCAGTGTCTTAAGTGTGAAGCATAGTGAATGCAGCAGGCGGGTAGACATGGCAGAGCTCAAAGAACACGAACGTACCAGATTGCTGTTGCACATGAAAGCTGTTCACTCACAGCTCGCTGTATATAGGTTGACTGCATATATTCCAGGTCAGTGCACTACAGCAGGGTATAAAAATGAAAAAGAAAAAAAAAACATAAAGCAGTCAAAGGCAGTGGTTGTGCAGGATATATCCTGCTTGAGTTGATAAAAGAAACTGTACAGCACAGTAAGTTAAAGGAAGAAAGAGGCCACAATGGAAACCTCATGTGGGAAATAAAAATGGGAAAATGAGAAGCAAAAAAAAAATTATTCAGAATTAAAATCAGATAAATGATTTTGCACATATTTACTGTTTTGTGTTTGGTTTTACAGTAATAATTCAAGCTTATTCCACTCCTAAATTTGGAACTGAGAGTCCTAATTGAACATTGTTTTTGTGATTTTGGAGACCCAATTCAGCAACTCCTAAACAGAAACATGATGTCTTAACATTTTCAAACTGTTTATGTTCACTTTTGTTGTCTTCATGCTTTAATCGGCTTCTTTACTGATGGAATCATGCAAATTGGTTCTGAAAGTTTGCATAAACCATGACCAGCCACTAACAATCAACTACAGCATATGAAGGGTGAATTTATAGTCAAAGTCGAGTGGAAAAAACTTGCCCCAAGCTGCTGGTCGTCGATAGCACACAGTTGTGAAAATCATAAAGCATCTCTCGTTTCTTCTTTCTCTTTCTCCCTCTCTTTCTCTGTCCAACGGTTTCACAAGGATGAAAAATGTCTTAGCTTTGATTGGAAGCCTAAATGAACTGCAATGTTGTCAAGAAGGAATAATTGCACCATACATTGCATTGCCCAGAAGGTATTATAATGGCAGAAGTGTAATTAAGTGTTGTGCCATGGAGACAGGAAGGGGAGGAGGTGTGATTTGCACCCTCTTGAAAACTGTAACTTTGAACATAATGTGCTGGAACTCCAGCCTGCAGAATGTGATTTGTTGTATTTTAACATCTACCAGGTTTTGTCAAGGTGTTGCTTATGAATTCTTAGTAGTAGGCTCATACTTTATGCTAGATTTTCTTTTTTTAATTTGTTCCTTTAAGACATCATGCAGTGCACATCCTGTATGTCTCTAGTCTCTCCAAAGAGAATTATACCTCCTTTCAGAGTATTCCTACTCTGTATATTCATAGGGGAGATACATTATTCTTACTGCAAGAACAGGTATATTTTCACCAGATATTAGGAAACAAGAGAATGTTGCAAAGAAGTCGGCGTTGAAAATTGATTGAAGGGACTGTTCCTCACTTCACTGCCCATGCTTTTGTTGCGATGCAGTTACAGAACTGTCTTTCTTGAGATCGTTTCAGTGACTTCTGAGTGGTGTTCTGCCAGTGCAAACATTTTCCAGTGTAAGAAATAATTCAAATTCTTTGTTTCCATTCAAACATTATGTTAGAAAATTTATTATAAGTAATGTTTTATATATTTGACATTGATGAATAAAACGTGAAAAAAAGACATTTTAAACATCAAACAGACCTTTTTACTCCAAAAGATTTGCAGTTTTACTGCAACAGAACCAACACTACTGCCTGGGTCAGGATGGCCTGCCAAAAACACTCATCAAAAATCTCATTTAAAACTGGCCTCAGTTCGTAGCAGCTATAAATTCCACTAGAGGCAGAAAATCGCAGAGATTCAGGCCTGAATTTTTTAAGCCTCAATGAGACCTTAATTCAAATGACGTGTGTTTCTATGTATTTTGGTAGAACTTGTAAACTGGATTGATCAACAACAAATTAATCATTTTAAATACTTTTTCTAACATGGTGGCTTTTAATGTCTTTTTGCAGCTCACATTATTTAAACCGTGATGCATCAATTCTAGTTATAGTTCAGAATCTTGAGCTTTGGAGAATCATGTAAACTAGTTTTCCTTTAAAGTCAGTAACTTTTTAGACATAAACACAGCACATGTATATTAAAATGTAGTAGTGGAACAGACTTTCAAGTTTCAAGTTTCTTTCTTTCTTTCTTCTGTCTTTTTCTTTAAGTTAGGCACCAAAAAAGGGAGATAAACCAAAGTTTGGATGGGAAAAGTTTTCTGCAGAAACCACTGAACCGCATTGGAAATGTGCACTGCGTGATTCATGCTTTCTTGTCTGCTTCCAAAAACAAAAAATAAAAATCAAGGTGCCCTCAAGGAAGTCATTTTTACCCCTCAATAGCTCCAGTTGAAGTCATCAATGATGAAAATAGTTTTTTTTTTCTTCCTCCTCTTTTTCTGGGAACATGAAATGTTTGTCTCTATAAACATTTTGAAGAAAAATACACCTCGATAAAAGAGTGAGATATAATAGCACAGCATATTAAAAAGATAAAAGAAGAACAAAATGCTTTTTAGATCTGATATCATTTGATTTTCATCTTACCTACCACATTTTATGAAAACTTCAAAACAATATCTGAAGGAAGAATATTAAATCTGCTTTTTTACAGCATGTTCCCATACACTTCGCAGTTTTTTGTTCATTGTTTGCTTTGAGTGTCGTCCCTTCTTTATCTTTCCAAATGTGTGTGGAAACAAATATTCATAGCATGATATATTATTTCCCTTGCATGCAGAAACATCTGATTATTCTGAGATTCTGTGCAGAAAAAATAAATTATTATATACATTATTATATTTAGATTTTTTTTTGTTTGTTTGTTTTTGTTTTTGTTTTTTGGCGGGGGGGGGCTTCTAATCTTTTTTCTTATTTTTTTCCCCCATTTGAATCTATGAGAGCACTTTTCAATCAGTGTAGTCCCGTCATCATGTATTTTACAGTAGTTAGACAATTTGAATTATTTAGGTGATTGTATTTTTCTCATTATTAAATAGCTTTAACTGAAGTTGAACAAATCAAAATGGGACAAAAAGAAAGCTGACAAACTTCGGATGGGTTTAAATTTACAAAAATGACCTGACATATCATCTCCAGTTTAAATCGAAAAGTAATAAATTGGCACAGAGCTGCACGTTAAAACACACGCTGGGATGAAATCAAATGCCTTGTCCAGGATGGGACCCACAACTCTTTAGCAACCAGGATAGCGGTTCACAGAACTTATCCACGTGTGAGATCTCAAGTAAGCGGGACAATCTCAGCGTGTAATGTCCTATCTTTCTGAAAGTTACAGATGCATGACGAACACTGGCATTAGAGATAAGCGTTTGGGAAAGAGGAGAGGTGTGGCTGTTGATAAGACAGGGTGGAGAAGAGAACACATGAAAGAAGCGGGTGGGACTAAAGTGAGAGCAAGGCTCCACCAGATGTGAGAAGTTTTGGAAGTATTTGCTGCATTTTCACCCTTAAATTTGGTTTTGCTGTTTTTTGTTGTTGTTTTTTTATTTTTTTTTCAGCCAGGAGAAATCACGTTTGACAGTAATTTGCCTTCAAAAGCGTCTGAAAGGCTTGATTAGAGCTCTGCGGCTTTGTGGTTTCTTTCAAGGGTTTTTACAATCTTTCTACATATGTTTTCTGGACAAAATGTTCTGGGACATTAAACTTATCAACTGACAAATAGGCGTGGGATCATCCTTCAGCTGAGATGCAGCAGATAAATCAGGCACAATTCCTGTAGTTTTGTAACGCAGCTAAAAGGATGAAGTCACTCCAGTTAAGGTCTTAATCAGTTTCATTCAAAGTGGAAGAGTCTGGGATACAGAACTTTGGTACCTTAAGGCACTAATTTAAGAGCCTTGGTCCGATTAAAAGGCAGATGTGTTTTCTAGGTTTCCCACAACGCAGGCCTTCTAAGATCTGAAACCTCCAGAAACCAGCTGAGCATACTTATGTTTGTTGTGGACCAAAGTGTATAAAAAAGAGGAAATTCTGCTCATATTATTGACAAAAAAAAACTTCTCTGTGATGACTTTCACACCAGGAATCTTGATGAGTTTTAAGAGCTAATTTGAATATTTACTATTAATATCTCCGGTCCTGATGATGAAGTATGGATTAAGACAGTCATTTTCCAAATGAGTGCCTGCCATCTCAAATGAGAGAATTTACAGTAGCTATTAGGCTATTATGGGATGGATGATAATTCTCTCTGAAGAAAATCTGTCATGTACTTTAAAGAATTTACTTTTTTATGATTTTTGTCAAGTTTTAGGAAAGTAGGTGTGTTTCTACTGTTGCAAAATGTCCATTTAATTTTGTTTTTCAGTCATTACATTTATTTAGTGTGAAATGCTACAAATTGTGTCCTAAAGATATCGTTAAACAAACAGGTGTGTCTAGGAACAGAGGAATACATCTGATTGTCTTCATTGTGAACTGTGTACTGTTTATTTAGTGTTAGATTTGTTGTGGCTACTCTGTCACTCCAGGGTTGGGGGGGTTAGTGGACCGTTATTACAGGTACATCCATTATTACAGTCTCAGTATGATAGGAGCACAATGTCACTGAATGAAATGTCAACAGTGAGCTGTAAGCAGCTATGTATTTTTATCTCTTCACTCCGTTCCTGCGTGTTTGAGGTGACAGCCATCATGGTGGACTGTCATAGGCTTTCACCTAAAGCTGTAGCATCATCGATGCTGAGAGCGACGCCTAATCGTGGCAAGGTGGGGAAACCTTGAGGGGCAGCTTTAGCTAACAGTGAGACTGGAGCTGATGTAATTGGCCCCCATGAAAGACCTGTTTGAGTAACTGATATTGCTTTTTACATGCATTTTTGGTCAAAATAAATAAACTAAGTGAATTTTTTGGGTATATCTCGCACCAGAAATTAACTATACATGTTGGAACAGAGAATCGGTACCATTTATAAAGGTCCCATGAGGTTGATGAGAAGATGCACACGAGACAGAATGAGCAAATAAAACATCTAAGCAATGTGCAGTAGCTACAAAATGCGTTTTCATGGGTGACTGAAAAATGGTGGAAGGAATTGTGAGAAAGAAAAAATACTTTGGTTCCATAGCTCTAAAATTCACCTCAGTGTAAGAATACCATGGCACCATGGGATATTCTAGTGGAGTGGGGGGTGAACACTGGACTGATAAATTAGGGCACCTGAGTGTATCTGTTTTCTGCTTCTATAACAACTGCCAACAGTCAGAAGTGATACAAATTACTTTCCGCCACAAATTAGTTCTGTTTGTGTGTCACACCGTGGAATTACATCCATGCTTGCACTTCATGTATTTCTTTTTTTTAACTCCATTTTTCTTTGTCCCCTGTTTAAGCCAATTATCGATATTGGCCCTGTTGCCGTCTATATCCCTGCCAGGTTCTTGACACATTGTTACAGTTGTACAACAAGAGAGGTACTTAATTAATACCAACTGTGCGTCAGGAAGAAGCACAAACGTTAATCAATTTCTGGTGGTTTGTGAAAAATGGTTGCTTTTGGGTTGATGCATTTTTCATATGATGGGCATAAAAGTTTTCATCCATCAAGCATCTGCAGAGAGAGAAGCTATTGTTTTAGCCAAGATTTTTAAAATGCATCCTTTTGTGTATTTCTTTTATAGATTTTTGTCATTAAATAGGTAAAAACATGGGTTGAGGTATGGAGACACTGTACATGTGTGGGAAACAATAAGAACAAAATGTATATGAGATTAACCGCAAAAAATATAGATTGTGTTTATCGATATTTTATTTACATAAAAAAGTATTCAGTGGCACCTTAGCAGTGTCATTACATATTCCAACCTCAATCTAACAGATTACAGATCTGCCAGTGTCACATCTAATATGTTATGTATTGGATGTGAAAAGTAAAATAAGCCAAATAAAATCCCTAAAATGATGTGTGACAGTAGAAAAAACAATTTCTTTGCATAAATGTGAAATATGTAAAATATGCAACACTAAGTTTTGTTCTCCCAAGGCAAAGAATAAATGAAGATGGATTCCCAGCTGAAGCACAAACTGTTGTCTTCACTCTCACTTGGGAAATTAAAACAATTTAGCTGCAGGAGCTTCACTGTGATGTGTGCTTTTTTTAGGAATATTTAGGTCTTTTTTTAATGATATTATATAAAGACACAAGGGTCAATATTTCGCCTGCAGCAGACAACAATCAGTGTAATTTCAGTTAATAGAATCAAGAACCTATTGTGTGTAAATATTAGAACTACTTTATTCTGCCATCTAAAACAATTCAATTTGTAGTTATTTCGGCAAAACCTATACATTTTACACTACAAAGCAATCATGGTTTAAAGGTTCAGTACAAATACTTGGTATATTTTACTTTGCACACATTTGCCATTGAACTCAATGCTTCCTGGGAGCCATTGCATGTGTACCAATCTGCCAAAAAAACAAGCTTATTCCAATTGAGATACTTTGTAATAAAGTGCAAAAAATGCATTATTAATTGCACAGACACAAAAACTGGCTTTACCCCCTAAAACTATAACAATGGAAAAACAAGAATTGCAATCTGACCAGTAAAACACAACATCAGTGAAGAATGAAGAAGCAAATTGGAATAGAAGGAGGAAAAATGAAAAACATCCAGGGTCGCAGGGAGGTGGTGGTGGGAAAGATAGAAAACAGAAGACAGAAATTGCAAGAGTGGAAACCACCAACGCAATAAAGGCAAAGCACGTTGAATAAATAGATGAAGCAGGACAAGAAGACAGGGGTAAGGTGAAACACAATAAGCTGATGTGAAAGTAAAAAGAAAAGAATAAATAGCGCTCGAACAATCAAATGGAAAATGAAAGTAAAAGCTTAAAGAAGGTTGTGACAGGAGATAAAGACCAAGACAGTGAGCATGGCGAATAGATGAAAGACAATACAGACTGACACAAAAGTTGATCAAAAACAGATGAAAGCGAGATAGAACTGTCATACATTGGATTAGAATGAAAAGAACATAGGATAAAATGTACAGGACAGAGACTAAAAGTAAGAGAAAGATGGAGGAGGACTGTTCTGTTTGCACTGACTCTGAGCCGCCTGCTAAGCAGATGATGATAAATGAGGCAATGGGGAGGCTGGCTCCTCGCTCTGTTCACCGGATGGAGATCAACACCCCAGTCGAGTGTCCTTAATTACCCCTCACTTACCATTAGCACTGCCATAGCCGCTACGTCCCATCACTTCGAAGCTCCATGCGACCCATCATCTCCCATTGGTCCCAAGTAACTTCAAACTGGCTGGCTGTCTTAATTAGTTTCAGGTCCATGAACCCTTCGTGTATGGTAGGCAAATAAACTTTCATTCTCTGAGCATTATATAATATGTTGGTCAACCTTATTTAGATATTACAGTCATAAAAGTAGCTTCAGAAATATTTGCTTGAAAAGATTACTTTCTCATCGTGTTCTTTCAAAATTGATATGAATCCCATGAATCAACATAAGCTACTTCAAGCATGACTGATGAATTGTCCAGAGTCAAATGTCTGTCATCTGCACATGTTTACAACTGTGATAAATCTTGCCCAACAGAGCGATCTCTTGGGATATTTATTTTTTTACTTATGTCTGCGAATAGAATGGAAAAACTGAACAGAGTATAAAAATCATACATTTGCAGCTGCATCCCTATTTTTTGTATTGTAGTCAAAGTTTTGATTCCAATGCCTGTACAAATTCAATGTATATAAAACGATTAGTTGATCACACTGAAGTCCTGCATGATATTAAGGTCTGTGACCGTGACATGCAAGGATTATTTCCAGTCCTGAGTACGCTTGTGATGCCTATAATCAAATCCTTCCTTTGTGACCACCACTTAATGCAAATTTAGGAAGCAGTAATTACTGCACAATTTAATGTCTCTGAAATGAGATTTTCTTCTGCTAATTCAAAACAATGCTGCAAGGTAATGATAACTGAATGATCAACATGTCAGTCGCCTTAGTGTGAATTAATTAATTATTTTGTTACCTTTAAAATTGTATTAAAAATGC
>JAVKLF010000083.1:6340366-6353433 GCA_034783495.1 Millerichthys robustus | reverse complement strand
TTGATATACTTTATTTCTTTGCTTACATAAATCATTACAAACGCTAATACAAGTAAAAATGTTTCTGTTTTAAAAAAATTTTCTCAAAAGTAGAAAAATAATACATCCATTCGTTCATATATAATTTGTTTTCTTTTTTAATTGATAAAGTATCTTTACATCTAGATGTGTTTTGAGGATTAAATACATTTTTTTTTTTTATTTTAGGAATATTTATGTTAATTATTTATGCTGCATTGAATACAATACAGAGTACAAAATTTAAATTCCTTTACAACTGCAATTAAAACTGCAGCCGAATTACTTTCACGTTTGAATTTTATATATTCGTTCCATTAATAAAGTTTTGAAAAATGCATTTAAATGAAATAAATATGGAGCAAACTCAATCAAAATTTCTTAAGAAATTTTTAAATCTTATATTCAACAATAAATATGAAAGTATTTTTCAAGAACTATTTGGCATTTTATTCACTAAATACATCTATTGAAAAAGTAGAATATTTATCAGTATTTTGATCTAAATGTTGGGACAAAATGTCTTTGAACACCGTAATGGACAAAAGGTGGATAGATTTTAAATAAATGTTGATCAAATCCCCTTCTGAAGCTGATTTTTTTTTTTAGTTCATAGATCTTTTAAACCAAAATGTTTCTAATTTAAAATTAATCAATCAGATAAAAAAGAAATAGTGCATTACAGACACACAAACTCACTTGTATAGTGGATATTAATTTTTTTTCCAAGTTTAAATCTAAGAAATCTTGAGTCAATAAGTTTTTTTATTACTTGACTGTGTCTGCATAAACCAGGCAATTCCAGTCATTTTTGTGGATTTACTGCTCTGCCTCCTCAAGTAGAAACAGAGCTTTTGTAATAAGACAGAGGAAAAGTTCTCTCTGCAAGCTGGAGAAAATTTACAAAATTATAAGTCTAAGAGCGCCACCTGGTGGTAAGAAACCTGCATTAAATCAAACGATTTCTAAAAATAAGACAAGGCGACTGACAGAAACTCTAGAGTTTATCATAATATTTTTTTTACTTTTGTCCTGCATTGGTTTCATTAACTAACACAACTTGGTCACTCTTAAATTTGTCAATATTTTACTTTAGAAGCTCATAATGAGATGTAACAGAAAACTTTCATGACTTTTTTTCTTAAAAAACAAATTCAACCCTTTTAAATAGTATTTTGCTTGAATTTGAACAAGTCATATGACTAAACATTTAAATGATAAACACCATTTAAAACTAAAATGTACACAATATTTTTTAATAATCTGATTGTTTTAGGGGGAAATCTTTTTTTATGTAATTGTTGCAGGTAAAACAATTACTAAATACTTAATTACTTTAATTAAACTCAAACCACGTTGAAAACAAAGAATAATATTTATTTGTTAAAGACAGCATATTTTTGTGTCCCAACGTAGACTTGTGATGTAGTGCAGGGAACTCCAACTGTGTTTTCAGAAAGAGAAAACAGTAAATAATATGATCAGAATAAAGATGAACGTTAAAAATAAAAAGATTTCACAAATAATTAAAGGAAAATAAAAGCAATTAGTAAATCTGACTACATTCTTAAATGTATGCACGTGTGAATATCGTAAAAATCGACTTGTATGATCTGTTATGTAACAGAAAGTTCCCCATCTGAGTCAAAATTATACACAAAATTTATATTTCATATTAAAGAAAAAGGGGAAAAATATAATTACTATTAGTATACCTTAAACTTTGTCCTGCGCCAAACAGCTGCAGCTTTTAGCGTAGCTGTCTGAAGTGTCCAGCTGCTCTACTTTAGGTTCCAGCAGTCGGTTATAGGAAAACGCCAACATCAACTATATTGGAAACATAAATATATATTTTTAAATAAATAAAAAGAACATAGATTTATAGAAATATTTTTATCTCAATATTTTGAAACAAACTTTCATAATTTATTCGTAAACTAAGAAAAGTCATGTCATTTCTAAAACATTTAACTCTACATTTAACTAGATATTTATTTAAAAACTGATGAAAATGGCATAAGCTCTCAACCCAAAAAGGGAACTATCTGCTGAGTCATAATGCAGAACCATAACTCTAATTTTGTTGTCCAAAACCATTTACTTAACGGAAGCTAAAAAAGTGCCTATAATAGGGATGGGTATTAATTTTATCTAACCTATGTCATTTAAATTAGATTAGAATTTCATCGTAACTTCAAGGGACCAGGCCTCAGACACAGACATAACAAGAGTGTTTCTGCCTTTTTTTCTGTACTGTATGATTTGTACCCACCGTTAGCAGTACCAGTAGTGCCACCATTGCACCCATCATTATATACATGTTGTCCGTGAGACCACCGGCCCAGAGAGGGCCCAGAATGGTAGCCAGACCCCCCACTGAGCGCCGTATGCCCTGACTGAAACCTGCAGGGTCAGACAAAAACATCCCGAACCTTAGCGTTAAACATAATTAAACATAAAAATACATGCCAGTTTTAAATTAAGATCAGCTCATGATAACACCAAATTGTTAAATGCAGTTTTGTGTTTGCTACGTTTGATTAGCTATGGCAGCTTGCTTGAATAAGGTTGACTTCAAAAGTTAGTCAGTTGTAGCTGTTCCTTCAATAGATACTTTCTAAGAGTTTTAATAATAACTGTTCTCTGGTTTACGAGATATTTTGTTGACAGACCAACACCAGCACACATGCCAAAAAGGGCAACAAACAATAGACACTAAGAAAAGAAAAAAATAAATAAATCATGTATTAAAATAATTGTCCACTAGGTGGCGGTGTTTCCTCACCTTGTGTTTTCTCCGATGTAACTTTGGAGAAGAGGGAAACTTGAGCGACCGCTACAAATGGTAAACCCAAAACCTGCAGAAACACCCCGATGATGAACTCTGTCAGCTGCCACGAAAACCCACCTACAAAAAAGGGAAACAAAATAGAGGATCGTTAACATTCATCTGTTTAAAAATGCATCGTCTGTACCAACAGACCTGACCTGAAGGGTGAGCCAGGAATATCAGGCACCAAACACAGGAGATGTTGCAGATGATCAGACCAATGGCAAGGACCACCCGGTCTGCGGCATGCCGGCTCAGCCAGCGGACGAACAGAAATCCAGCGATCACCACCACTCCACAGAGGCAGTACATCACGCTGTTCTCCAGCTCCCCGAAGTTAAAATATTTTTGGGTTAAGGGCGTCACCATAGTCTGAGGAGAGAATGAGTGGAAACAAGGAAATACAGCCACATCATGTAGAAAACTGCAGAGATGGCTTCAGAACGGGGGGCTTTACTGCACCTCGAGAGCGGTCTGATTAAAAAGGGTGATGAACTGAGCAGAGAGCAGCACAACCACCTCTTCTTTCAGGAACTCTGATACAAGAAGAAAATGAGATTGCAGCAGAATAAGGAAAAAAATAATTTGTTCGTTTGTACAAACTGTTTTCTGCCACCTAAAATATTAACAGCTAAATAATTATAGATAGAACAACCAAATCAGTTTGCCATAAAAACACCAATTCTTTTCCTTGGAGCTAATGAGTAAGTAGACAATGCTACTTTGATTTTACTGAAATCAAAAAAGCTTTTTGCTTTTTGAAATAAACTTTAACCCTTTGAAAATCAAAAACAGCCAGCTACCTCGGAATATGCTGGAATTCCTAAAGGGTGGAAGGCCCTTCTGGATGTGTGAATTCTCAGGAGAAGCAGGAGGAGAATGAATATGATTGAAGGAGGTGATGGAGACAGAAGAGATGTGCTTTTTGCATCGATGAGACGCCACCACGGAGCCGTAGGACCCCACCAGCTCGTGAGATGACATTAGTGGCTTCACCTCCTCCTCGCCTTCATCTTCGTCTTCTATAGACCCCCGTGGTTCCTCCACCCTACTGAGTTTTGGGCCATCGATGGCTCTCCTCTTTTCCAGAGGTGGTAAGTCCCAGTACATAAAAACAACCGCCAGTTGAAGAAGAATCCACAGCAGAAACATAAACAACTGTGAGAAACAAAAGGAAGAGTGTTGATTCTTGTTTAGGCAAAAAAAATTAAAATCTATAAAGTTATTTCTTTTTATTTCACACTGACATGGTTTAATCCTTACCCCAGGAGCAGTAAATTTATTGACAACAAAAGGGCCGAGGTGAAAATTGCACAGTCTCAGAAAGATGTTAAATGCTGGACCTGTGGTAAATCAGAACAAAACAAAACTTTAAACGTGTAATTTAAAAATTCTTAACATCCTCTAGATAAAACCAGCTACTTTAATGTTAAGATCACAAAGCACGGAAACACTAACCGATCAGAAGACCAGCTTGTCGGCACGCCATGACAGCAGCAAAAACAGTGGCCCGGTCCTCTGGAACTGTGCTTCGGGTTAGGAAGCCAAAGATGGATGAGCCAGCGCCTGTACCAATGCCTGGGAAAAAGAAAAAAGAAAATAATTTATTAATCCGAAGGCAAATTCTGGCATCTTTAATACAAAAAGTAAAACACTAGCAAAGGTCTGGGTTGAATTTTAAAACATTATACGTTTAGAGATTTTACCTGAAATCCATGCAAGCATGTTATTTAGTTTACTAGAAAGTACGATTTTTCTAGAACATGGCTTAGACTTTAAAGAGAAAGAGCTTCAGAAGCTTTGATGAGCTTTGAAATTAAAATCTGAAGAAACAAAGAAACTTGCACAGTCATGTCGATGTAAAACATAAAACATATGCTGTAAACGTACCATTGCATGCTGTGGACTGATGTATTCTGCAGACATTGATTTATTATGCAAAACTATCATCTGTGTGAGTGTTACTCACCTGCTACTAACCTACTGGACAGTAAAAGCCACTTGGAGTAGCCCATGAAGTACATGAAGTTACCTGGTCAGAAAAATAAATGGTTATGAAATACAGCTCTGAATGGCTGACTAACCAGTGAGGCAGTAAGTAAGCAGTAAAGTGGCAAAGTGTGGACTCACCAATGATCTCAAAAAGATTGGAAACCAAAATGATTTTCTTCGTGGTCTGGGTTTTGTCTGACCAGAGGCCAAACAGCGGTCCTGACAAAAGTCCACTCAGACTGAACGCTGACAGGGCCAGACCCAAGAAATAAGGGGCCGCATCTAAAGTCTGCAAATATCTCCATATGGTGGGTAATATGACAGCTGAGGAGACAAACCGAGGATTCACATATTTATTTTTCATAGGAGCAAAACATACTTAATACTTAATTACACTTTAGTTAAGCTTTAAGAGGGTTTCAGTGACAAAATACAAATAACTCAAGGACAAACTTTCCTAGAAGTGAAACATAACACAAACACAGATAAACACATAACTGTCTGCCTTCACAGACTCCATGTTTATATGAAAGCTCATGTTCTGCTTTGAACAAAATTCTTTTAAAAATGGTAAGAAAAAAAAGGGTGAAGCAATTGATTAGGTAGACGTCATCGTGTTGCAACATTCTTTCTTATCACTTCAAGTCCTGCTGAGTGAAGTTAAAGTTTTGCCACAGAGCTGGTTCTTTCTCCCTCAGCCAGCAGCTGTGTTATCACAGACAAAGAACGGCCTCAACCAAATATAATCTAAACTCAATAAAGTGGTCAGGTGACCCAAAATGAAGCATGCTCCCGCAGAATAGAATAGAGGAAGTGATTACACAAAATCTCCTGTTATGTTGTCATGCTGAAATAATTGTGAAAAAGATCACTTAACCCAACAAGTCCTCCCTCGTGTGCATGAATAGTAATCAAAATTGGGATTTTATTGATTTTATTGCTGATTGAGTCAGTGATCTTGTGGTTTAATCCCTTGCATTTACTCAACTCATAGCTGATTGGGAAAGGTTTGATTTTTGTCTCATCTGACCGGGACAACTTGCCACCAAATAAATTGTTGAGAGTTGTTTCAAATTGCTAAGTGAATACCGATAGACTTCAAACTGGCTTGGCTGTAGATTGGGTCAGAGTTGCATGGTTTAAGTGTTGGCCAACACAGATACAAGTGAAACAGTATGCAAGAAAATACAGAGTGAGTTTGATTTTAACTTTTAGTCTACGTAGCTTTATAGAAACTGCAAATTAATTTCCCTTTGGGTAGATTTTGTTTTATTTTTAAATAAAAATAGCCTATTAAAAGCATATTTAAAATAATGGTTAGGTTTGATATAACATGATTACATTGTGTAGGCCTACAACAACCCCAAATTTATCTGGGTATCCATCTGGTTCTTAAGTGGTTTAAATTAAAAATAAACATACATTTTACCCTTTCCATCTGCTATTTATTTTTAAAAGAACTTTATCAAATCTGATTACAAAATTAACATCAAACGCATGCTCTCATATATGAAATACCTGTTGTCATTTAAAAACAGACATTTAAATATTAGGCGTTTTAATAAATGAGATGATGCATTTGTTTATGTCAATTTAAAAATGGAAAAGACTTCTTACCATATTCTACGCCACTAAAAAGAAAAATTAGTCCTATGGTGAAGTAAGTCAATTTCTTTTTACGTCGAATATCCATCCTGTTTGTTTAGGTGCTGCAATATTTTTAAGATACCATCCTTCTTCTCTGCCTGTTGAGGCGCCGCTGACAGAATCCTCAGCCTGTCAGATAAAACCAACTAGTTGTGCATTTTTGTCCTATTTTTCTCAGCGAACAACGTCCAAATGTCACCTATTGGGAAACCCAGCAGCCTGGTCCCACTCAGCTGATTTGGTTTGAAGCGGAGGAGCCTCGCGTGCCAAACATACACACTATACGTCAAATCCTGCGAGCCTTACGTCACTTCCGGTGTCCCAGCGAAGTCTGCACAACTTTAATACACGAGTGTTACTAAAGTTTGATTTGATTATAGCCGAGAGTCATTCGTAACTTATATATTAAACGTGTTTCTTGTTGTACATCTTTATTTTTTCATTAACTGCTGGAGTCTGTGTTTTTGTTTGTTAGCAAAATAGTTAATGAACCAATCAGTGTTTAGTTCTTAATGCGCATGCGTAAAATCGAGCACCACGCCCACAAATAGGTTCGTAGTTACCAATGCTTTTATGGACAAACTATGTATAAATTAGTTTCAGCAGTATTTTCAGCTTTCCTCAACGTGTAATGCTGTCAACTGTCAAAATGACGATGGAAAAACTGGCATGAGATGTAGCTGGTGTTATACATTTCTTTAAGAAATGCTAGGCTTTAATTATTTTGATTATGAAGTTGAAGTTTAGCTAAACCAGAATTTAGCAAAATAGCTATCGATCAGATTCTATAAACCAAAATTAATGGAAAACAATGAATTTTGTTGTTCATGCGTACAAGCTCAATTTTAGTGTCAGTTTGTTTGACTTGTATTTAAGCTTCCCATGCTCTTACAGTGAGTCATTGATAGTGTGCTTCCCCATCCTGTGACATTCATTACTACATGCATGACGTTGTCAGTTTTGTGCACAAAAGCCACTTCGTTGCTGGTAATTCAATTTTCTGCCTCATGAGTTCTCACATTTTATTTTGCTACCACCTAGAACAAAATGGGCACACCAAGGAACTATTTGAATCACAATATAATGGTATGTAAATCATTCTATAGTGCTAGTCAGATTAATTTTTCATAAAACCAAAAAATAGGAGAAGTCAGGTGCATCAGTCTTTGCTGAGGCATATAGATGGTAAAAACATTTGCAGAAAAGTTATCATATAAAACAAATGAAGGCAAAAGCCAAGACAACTTTTTTTTTAACAAAAGAAACTTTTATTTACAGTTTGTAAATAGACTAAAGTTGCAACAGATTCATTGAGACAGTGTTCAGTCTGTAATAAATCTCCTACAAGACATAATTTTAAAAATATGCTAGAATAAAAAAGACTTTCCAAAAACAAGAAAATTTGAGGTGGTTGGTGAGCAGACTGCAGTTTAGAAGGCCAGTTTTTTCATGAGGAGGTAGACCCTGGAGTCCACTTCAAAGCCATGAAGGTTGTTGGCGTCTCCCTGCAGCCTCATGAGGAGGCCTCCGTAAGACACATAGGCAGAGCTGAAAAATCAAGCACATCAGTAGAAAATGTTTGATTTGTCTGCTAAGTTCTAATCCACAATAACACAAGCCAGTTTGTTTGTTAAAATGTGTTAAAACAATTTACTTACAGACGTGTGGCAGCTTCTGTTGAAGTCTCATCACCTTCAATCTTATAGACTTTCCCATACATCACATACTCAAACTGGTCTGCTCTAGAAATTTAAATGTAAATTGAGAGTACAAACTTCAAACAGAAAAAAAATAAAATAAATTATGCATGTTATATGGTATGAGGAAAAAACACACAACTGGTAATTGTCTTACCGAGATGGTCGATCATCCTGAGGATTGTACTCTCCATCATCTGGTGTTCCATCTTCATATAATGTGCTGGCAATCACCAGTCTGAATTTGTCACCTTGATGAAACGAACAATGAAAATAAAATAGAAATAAACAAACTGGATTAAAATATCTTTTAGGACATAAACACTTTGGATTTTTTATTTTTTGTCTGTTTTAGTAATCCTGTGTGCAAGTCAAAGTTTTATTAAACATAAACTTAAAAGGGTTATGGTCTCACCGAGATCCACAGGATAAATCTGAATGTTCACATCCAGGATGAGGTCCATCTTGAAAGATTCACTTTCACAATGTAGCCGAGAGACTAGAAAACATGTAATACTCCACATTAGCTGACATTTACAAATATATTTTTATGCTGCCTCAATAAGCCAGACTTTCATGTAATGTTAATAAATTAAATTGTGAAAACATGAAACTAGACCACAGCTAAGTGTACATTTTATTTAGCTGCATTTGTTTACTCTCTTTTAATATAATTATCTACTAGATAATAAAAAAGCTGTGTTGTAGTTTCATGATTTCACAATTTATACCATTTCATACCTCTGTCAAACTTCTTGCCATCGGGGTCAATGTCTTTTACATCGAATATATCTTCAAATAGAATTCCAGCCATCTTTATTCCACCCTGTCATGAATTTGTGAAAAAGAAAATATTTATTTAACCTCGTTTTATAACCTAAACTTTCAACGACTAGTATAGTCAAATATTATTTTAAAAAATACTTACAAAGCAAAAACAATGATTGAAACACATATCAACAATGAGGAATTTCATTTAAAACGTAAGGCCAAAAGGTCATTATCATCTATTTATAATGATCAAGTTTTATTATATCCAACTTCTACGTTTTTTGACTGTTTCCCATTTTGGCTACCTGTTAGCTTTAGCGTACAGCACATAGAATTTGTTATGCTTACCACAAATTAAATTTATAAATAAAAGAAGTAGGGGGAATCCTCGCCGTCACTCCGTTCTGGCTTATAAGGTGCTCGTACAGACGTGAATCCTCAGTTATTTTTATTTTATTCGATTATAATTCCATTCATTGCGATTTGAAACATACTGTACCGCGCATGAACAATGTGTTCAACCTTTGACACAAGAAGTGCTTCCGGTTTGAAAAAAAAAGGTTTAGTAATAAAATAGAATAAATGATTAGGTAATTAAAACATTTTGAAAAAGTTGTGCATATAAATTGCATAAATATAAAATACACAAAAATAGCCTTATAAAAAATGCTGCTTTGCAAACTAAAATGGAAGCGGTTTTTATACATATTTTACGACATTCAGTCATACTTTCCGGCCTACCAACAGTTGCTAGTTAGTTTAGCGTCCTTTTTGGCCGTGGTTGCTAGCTAATTGTTTGTTGACTGACAATATAAAAAGAACGAGTGAAGAAAAGTCGAAAATGTTCTTTACAAATCTTAGGCGTGAATTAACGTCTCGGAGGAGAACGTAAATGCCAATTTTCCTACGCAGATGAATAAGGTAAGAGTTATGTTGACATCTCGTAACGTTAAGTGAGCTAGCTCATCAAATGCAATAAGCTTGAAAAATGTGCTATTTTTTACCTGATTAATGTCAAGTGACCAAAAATTACTGGATAAATATTGTCAACTTTATTTAAAATTCTCATGATAATTTATTACTCATTTTGCTATCCTCTCGCAGCTCACGGGAATGTGCCTTGGATTATAAACGTTGATGAATAAAACAAACGAAGTCCTTCCTGTTTAAGGGGGTCTGATGTTTTTGGTACTCACATGAGTTCCAGGGAGCCAACCAAGATGGGTGACATCTTGGCAACAGAAGCTGATCTTCTTGGGATGATCAAAGAGGTAATACGAGTTGAGACAGAGGAATATGTCAATCAAAATGTTGTCATGTTTGCATGAAATTTAATTGAAAGCACACACGCACAAAGCCATTCACATAATGTGACAGATTTGCAAAGATAAATGTGCATGTTAAGCATTTGTTGTGACCGTAAACACAGTTTAATCCTGCTCTGGATAAGGTGGAGTAAATTAATGCTTGTTTCTGTCTTTTTTAGTATCTTAAATTTGAGGAATTCGAAAAGACTGTGCAGATTTTTGACAAGGAGTGCAAAATGAAAGGCAAGCTTGTGTCAAAGCCGAGAGGCAATACTCTCAGAGACTCCAAGATTCAAATCATTCAGGTAAAAGCCATGATTTCTAAAATCTGGCCTTCTTTAACGTTTGTTTATTTGCTTCATGGAAAAACACATTGTACAAAGACTGAGTGATGTGCTTAACAATTTATTTAGTTGCTGATGACTGTTTGTACAGTTTCCTTACGTTTAAATGTGTATTTTCTAGAATGATCTTCTTAGTTCTTTTGAGGATGGAGACCACAAAGTGTTTTTTGAAGTGTGGACAGAAAATATTCCCTCTGAGGTAAAAGACAGAGATGCTGAGACACAGAGTCTTGAGTTCTACCTTTATATCCACTTTACTATCTTCCCACTGAGGAGACACCCAAATAGACAAGTATGTCATATTTTTTTTCTTTTTGTTTTTGCGTAGTTGAAAAAAATAATCAATATATATTGTACATACATTAAAATGTGCTATTCTCAGCTTGTCCACTGAGCTGCGCTGTGTGCTTTTTGTGAAGTGCAGTGCCTTTTAAACAAACTATACAAGGCGCATTTCCTACAGTTTGTACTTTGATGCATCTTTCATTTTGTTGGTCATCACATTTTTACATAGTTTTATAAAACTTAAAAAAATGTTAAAAAACATATATTGTTACCAGACAATGGTTTATTTGAAGTTAAATAATATTTTGTTTTTGGCTTCCTAAATGGATTACATGCAAGTCTTTAATCTGTTTTTAGGACCGAGCTGAGTTTGAGGAGAGGATTTCCCTTTTTAAGCAGTACCTTGAAACTCGTGGAGCAGCACTGAGCCAGACCGCCGAGTTTTTGCCTTATTATGCCTTGCCTTTTGTTCCCAACCCCACTGTTCACCCCTCCTTCAAAGATCTCTTTCAGGTGCTTTCAGATTTTTTTGTTTGTTTTACCCCAGGTTTTTCTTTTCATATGTTAATCAGTGCTATAGTCAAGTACATGTTTGGTTAATAAATGTTTCTGTGTTCTTAGGACTCCTGGATACCACAGTTGAAGTGTAAGCTGGAGAAGTTCTTGTCAGTAACTCTAAAATCATCCAAGACTCCAAGGCTGTTAACTTTATACGTATCCCTTTTTATTGTGCCTCATCCACAAGGCCTTGCTGTGGAAACCATCGGAGTGCAAATGGAGTTTCTTTGTCTTACTGTAACGTACCAATAAGAATAACAAATCTAACTGTTCAATTGATTTGTATTGGCCAACAATTAAAAAAACAAATTTGCTTATTATCTAAGATCTATCAAATGAGCAAATTTGTCTTGTGTCTTTGAAACATAATGGCCATCTTTCCTTTAAAATCTATTTGTGTACTAACTGTAACTACATCTTTAAAGTTAATCTACATTTCTTAAGAGGTGTGTTTGCCTGTAAGGCGTTGGCCAGTGGGATAGTTTAATGGTAAATGGAAAGTAAGCAAATATTGAATCAGTTTACATCCTTTCTTCCAATAAAACATATATGCTGAGTCCTTTGCAAATATCTTTGAGTTTGGTCTAGTCAAACAGGATGTGCAACATTTGATAATTTGATAAAATGATGAGTTTTCTTTAACAGATGTAATGCAGAAGGAGGGCGGAAGAAGTGCTAAAGGTAATTAACTCTGTCAAAGCAGTGTTTCACTTTTTTTTATCTATCTTCAATTAGATAAATATTTGCCAATGCCATAAAACCCATTATGTTAGTCTATCTGATGTTTGAAAGATGTTGATGCTGATTTTTGCAACTTTGATCTGTCTACTTTTCTGCAAATACACAGAGGACATGCAGCAATTACAGATTCAGCTTGCTGAGTCAGAACGGCGCATCTCCAGCTACATGCGAACATTTAACAAGATGCAAGCCAACTATCACAACCTTATCGGAATCACTGCTGAACTGGTCGACTCTTTGGAGGCCACTGTCAGTGGTAAAATGGTGAGCCAGGCTGACTATGGGATATTTTTTAAGACAAGCTAAAGTACAAACTATCAACAGCAAATCATCCACAGCCATAAATACTTAAATGACAAAAAACATGTTTTTTTTTTTCCTTACATATATGTTTAATAGGCCTGCATTGAAAATATAATACCTTCTAAAATTCTATCACATTTCAAAATAGGCATTTCTGTTTGAAAGTATTCTTAAACCCATACAAAGAAATAATAATCATTATTTAAAATCGGATGTCCTCATTTCTCAAAAGGCTTGTTGTATTTTTGCAGATCTCCCCTGAGTACCTGCAGAGTGTGTATGTTCGCCTGTTCAGCAGCCAAATGAGGCAAAGTGTAGTCCAAAGCACCGATTTTACCAGGCCCGGCACTGTAAGTACCACACACACACAAAGCCATCTCTCTTACCTTTTCCTCTCCTTCATGCTTACTAAAGGCAAGGGACATGCACGTCAAATAGCCACTTCTGACAGGATCCACATCACTAAGGGCAGGTCAAACAGTCACACTGTGTTTAAAAATGATTTTAAACATAAAGGTCTGACATAGTGTCTCCCTTTGTACACTGAGAAGCCAACAATAACTGCATTATTACT
>JAVKLF010000083.1:6308853-6322352 GCA_034783495.1 Millerichthys robustus | reverse complement strand
GCAAAACGGACTTGCCACCTTTCCAATGAGACATCACTGACCCTTACAATATTGAGGTTTGTGTTTTACCCAGGATATTCTTTCAATGGGGTGTGCCTGGAAAGTTTCCAGAGGGTGGTGGTCATAAGGCATCCTAATCAGATCCCCAAACTACCTCAGCTGACTCTTTAGTGTATAGGAACAAAGGTTCTAGTCCCGGCACCCCCAGAAAGACAGACTTCCCCACCTTATCTCTGAGGCTGAACCTGGTAGCCCTACGGAGGAAGCTCAGTTTAGCTGCTTGGATATGGGCTCTTGGTCTTTTGGTTGTGATCGCCACCTTCAAGACATAGCTGAGAGTTGGAACTTAGATAAATTATTAAATTGCTTCATCCTCCAATCACTTATAAACAAAACTCTCAGGTACTTGAACAGCTTTGCTTGAGGCAAACGCTCACCCTCAACCCAGAGGGAGTGTTCCACCTTCTACTGGCTGAGAATCTTGGCTGTAGACTTGAGGAAGCTGACCCTCATCCCAGCCGCTTCATACAAACCTCCACAGTGCACACTGAAGGTTTGTCATGGCGCCAACAGAACCACATCAGCAGCAAAAAAAACAGACCTGACACCTTTCGCTGCACAATTGTGTCTTAAGATCCTGTCCACGAACGGATCAGAGATGAGGGGCAGAAAAGCACAGTCCAACCTTCTTGGGAACGAATTTGATTTTTTATTTTATTTTTTTCAGAGAATGTGTGGACAACTCCTGCTTTGGTTATTCAGGAACCAAATAGCTGCATGTCTCCCAATTCACAAATATCTTTTTTTAAATAAGCGCAAACTGACACATTAGCTTTAAATGTGTCTTAACTTGTTACAACGGATAGACTTGGCACAACAAATCTTAGTCTCATGCTGTTCCTCTGACAGAAGTGGACATTATGGATGCAGCCTGTGAGGCTCAGCACAATGTGAGGAAACAGACTACACAGACTGACGCACATGCAGCCAGGTGCTCGTGTACTGTAACCCTGAGCTCAAACCACGCTGGAAATAATGGAGAAGGAGGGGGCGGCCGATGTCTCTCAAAACAAAGGTTTTGATAAAAGACTTAAAAGAAAGGAGTTTACAGAAAAGGAAAACTTTATATCAGCTTCTTCTGGAGAGTCCTGTGCGTCATTGGAATCGCCAGAACCCGTTTAAGTTGTTTATCACTAAGCAGCCATAAGCTCTACTGATAAAAAGTGACGCCGGCAAAGCAGAGACGACATTTTTCTCTAAAACCTCCTTTTTCCTTTGACCCTCTGAGCAGATGGCTCAACACCAACAGCTTCACTTTATTGTAACCACTTGTCCTTCCTTTCAGGCCCATGTGTGCTTGTTTCTGTAAATGCATTGAACTCTACTGGCTGCACTGCAGTGTTAAAGGTCAAAGAGGCTCAAGTTTACAACTTATTTGGATTTCACCTTTCCCCACTTTTGACCTTCTCAGGAATGTCCTCACAAACCAGACGTTAACCTTTACAATGAAAAGCGCTTCCATGTTTATTGTGTGTGCATAAGAACAAATTCCAGCCGAAGGTTTGCATGTTGTAAAGTCTATATAATACCAGTTTAGGGTTGTTGAAACAAAAACAAATCAAAAACCAAAAGCTGCACTATCTGAGCACACACTGACCCCTTGAGCTATCAGAAAGCTTTGAAATCTCCAAGTTGCACACAGAAGTGGAGAATTTTAGCAGCTGTACATTTGACAAATACATCAGGCTAATAGAGTAGTAACAGTTTCTAAAATCATAATATAAAATAATTTGCTTGTAAGGAAGACACTACAGCATGTTTTCCACCATGTGCTAAAATTGGTTGAAAAAAGGGAAAAGATTTCTAACTAAGAGAGAAACCATCTTAATTTAACAGACAGGTATTCACAGCTACAGATAAAGACCATACGTTCTGGTCGACAACACCGCAATGTCAAACGCATGAACTTGAAACTTACCCAACTCTGGAAACTTAAGAGGTGCGCTCATTAAGCAGGAAATAAAGATTCTAAAATTAACATCAAGGAAATTATTAAAAGTTTAGGGGAAGACCATCTTCAATTGATGGCTGTGTGATAAAGGCGGAATAAATACACTCAAGCTATTGTATTTTTTTGTCAAGCTGTAAATTCCTTTAAGGTGACTAAGTCATTGAAACAGTGGCACAATCATTCTGAAGTTCCTTCCGTCTCAGTCAGTCAAAGGTGACAAAGTTAAAACGAAGGTAACGTTTTTGAGTGAGTGCCAGTAAGCTTAACAAGTGTAAGAAGGATGGGTCTTCTTGTGCAATTATCAGCTGAGAACAACAACAACCTTTGTCTGTTCTGTAATGTAATCAATTCATAAGGTTATAAAAAGTTTAATTAAATCAACTTTACTGTTTCTGTTGTCAGCTGCACACGCAGCATTGAGCTCTTCAGTGTTTAAAAACTAAACATGCAACAAAGGCTTTGTTTCGCTCTTCTTCAGGGACAAACTTTGTCTTATTATTTAATGAAGACGGAGTCTCTGTGACGTCAGGTGTGGGTGGGGGTGGGGGGGCTCAAAATGGAGGGAAAAACAATGCCAACAGGCAACAGGATGCACATGTGCCTGAGAGAGATGGCTGCTTGAATTCAGGAAATGGAGAGAAATGGAGAGGAAGGGGGGATTTGGAATCACAGCTGTGTTCAGACTGAAAATTCCTGTTTTGAAGCCGAGAGACTGTTTGTTGTTCTTTGTCCATGCCATGAAAAAGGCAGACATTTGCTTTTTGTCACAGCAAGGATTAAGTATAACTGTGATGACAGCTGGGCGACGGACATTACAGCCGTCAGGATCCTTCTTTCCACTGAGTGTGGAAGAGACTCCTAAAAGTGCAAAAGCGTCTTGTTTGAGCTCAAAAATAAGAGTAATAACATCTTCTCTTCAGTTTGATTTCAGTTGTGTATGAAGAACATTTTTAAAGATATTAAAATGCAAACGATGAACAGACCATTAGGTTTTCATTTAATGTGTTTTAGTGAAAGTTTAACAGGTTTGCAGAACTACAAGACATTTCTCCAAACTGTCTCAGAAGTTTTTTATATTTAGTTGATTTTAGGGGAATAAAGACATTCAAATCTCCGCCTCTCACTTTCTTGTTGCTAAATTGGAAACTAAGCCAACATGTGTTTGTTGTGTCTAATGAGGAAATGTGTGCAACGAACCACAAAACAAAAAAACAGCTCACGAAGCCAGGGGAATAACATTGTGCTGTTTGCAAAAACATTTGTTTCTGTTTTATTTTATTTTAGCTGTTCACTTTTTCTTTGCAAAACTGATTAGTTTTATATGTTCAGTACTTTAATCCTTATTGACTAACTAATGTGTTTTTACTGGTACCTCCAGCTGCCATGTTGGTTTTTGTGTTCTACTCAAATTGATAGCAAAAGATATGTTTGTAAAACTTTGCCCTTAACTACTGGCGTCAACTGTTTGTCTGTTAGCAAAATATCACATGAAATACTAAACACTGAATACTGAAACTTTCAGAAAGTATTTAGTAGATGTATACTAACAACTCATTTCCTTTTGGAGTCAAGCTAATCAAAGAAGGCTACCACAGCACATTGTAACGGACAAACACAAAATTGGTTCTAACTCATCCAAATTGACAGATGTTGAGCTAAAATTTGGTGTCATAGTAGCTGAGAGTCATTCCCAACACATACTCTGGGCACTATACGTAACATTTTGCAGAAGGCTTTAAAGTGAAGTACTGGTGTCAACTCTGTTAGCAAAATATCTCATGAACCGCAAGTCAGATTTGAGTGAAACTCACTGAAAGTAATAATTGCATGTATATCTGCAACTGATTAACTTTTGGAATCAATCCAATTCAAGATGACTGCCACAGCTAATCCACACCAGCCAGTTAAAAAATGACAACAATTTGGTCAATTTTGCAGATAATGAGCTAAAACTTGGTGTGTTGGTAGCTGAGAGTCATCCTCGAACGCGAGTGTGACATCTCGCAGCACTGCATGAGACTGAGTCATTTACAATAAAATATAAAATACAATAAAATATAAAACGACAACATCCTTGTGATCTATAGATGGCAGATAATGTAAAAAGGGGAAATACAAAGTCATTACAAATTATAGAAGAAAATGGTCTGAAGAAAGTGGACTGTGAGCGTTTGCATGGACCAGCTGAGAATTGAACGCGTGCGTCGCGACGCAGCTCAGCCTTCATCCACATCCTGTTCCGTGTGGTCCGTGCGCAGCAGAGCCTTTAAAAAGCGGCGCACTCCGCGGCATCAGCGCGCAGAGAAAACTTCACGCTGCCTCTGTTCTCCCTCGGACTTCCTGCTTCAACCACTGATTCCACTCAACGGATGTCGCTTTTGTTTCGATCGTTTTCTCCTAAAACGACAGAAAAAAGGAACTGTTGTCTCTTTTCGTCTGGGTTGACCCGTCCACCTTGGCTTGGAGCAGAAACAACATGTAAGTAAAATGTTTTCTGTAATGAGAGTGCGTCAGTGGGTCAGGGCATGACTTTATAGGGTGAGAATCTGTAGTCCACTTGTACCACAATGCGCATTTTTTTCTGCATGTGGAAATATTGGGGGGGTTTTGTGAAGCAAAGGGTCTGTCTGTCTGTCTGAACATTTTCCACTATTTCTATTAACTACAAATGTTACTTTGAGTAATTTGCTCATGCAGTACTACATATGGGAATGATTCATAAATGTACAATTGTTTGTCTTTTACTTTCCATGCTTAAATTGTAGAGAAATACTCAAATATTTTTAAACATCTGGGATAACTCCTAGAACATGATTCCCAACCTGAATGCCATTGACTGTTTTTTTTTTCCTCTCTCCCCTCAAAGGATGACCAACAGAGATCGCTACAGAGTGTATAAGCGGGTGACTGTCATGTTCTTCTTGGCTGTGGTAGGGCTGACTGTGGTCCAGAAGGGGAACATCGATATGGGAGTTCCCTTCGAACTCGAGAGAGTGGCTCGCATGCATTTTTCTCAAAGCGCCGAGCCTGGAGCCACGCGGGAAGAGAACCCCCACTCATACCTGGGGATAAAAAGCTTTTGGAAGCTTGGCAGCCAGAAACGGCAGCCTAATGTTCAGTCCACCACGCAGGAGCCCAGGATCACTGAGGAGAACAGCCCTGGTAGCTGGGATGTGACCAGCTCCAACTGTAGCGCCAACCTCAATCTCTCAAGCCAGGCGTGGTTCAACGGGCTGGAGGGAAACTTTAAGCAGTTTATGCTTTATCGACACTGTCGTCTTTTCCCCATGCTTCTCAATCACCCAGAGAAGTGCTCAGGGGAGATCTATCTGCTCATGGTGATTAAATCGGTGGCCACCCAGCACGACCGGAGAGAGGTTATTCGAAAAACATGGGGCAAAGAGCGGTCGGTGAATGGCAAAAGAGTAAAGACGCTCTTCCTACTCGGCAAGCCCTCGAACGATGCAGAAAGGGCAAACCATCAGAAACTTGTGGAGTATGAAGATTATATCTATGGGGATATCCTTCAGTGGGACTTCTTAGACAGTTTCTTCAATCTCACACTCAAGGAGACTCATTTCCTGAAGTGGTTCCACACTTACTGCTCCAGAGTCCGATATGTCTTCAAAGGGGACGACGACGTTTTTGTCAGTGTGGAGAACGTCTTTGAGTTTCTGGGCAGCAGCAGCCATGACAAGAACCTGTTTGTGGGGGATGTGATTTTCAATGCGAAGCCCATTCGTAACAAGGAAAACAAATATTACATCCCTCAGGCTATGTATAATAAAACATACTACCCTCCATATGCTGGGGGAGGGGGATTTCTGATGGATGGGCCGCTGGTCAAGAGGCTTTATTATGCCTCAGAAGCGCTTGAGCTTTACCCCATCGACGATGTCTTCTTGGGCATGTGTCTTGAAGCGCTACAGGTCACGCCTGTAAAACACTATGCCTTTAAGACTTTTGGCTTGGTGAAAAATAAGAACAGCAAATTGAACCGAGAGCCTTGTTTCTTTAAAAACATGATAGTGGTCCACAAGCTGCTCCCCTCAGACCTCTTGCGCATGTGGAGTCTTGTTAACAGTGACCTTGTCTGCTCACAGAAAGTGAATTTTCTATAGCTTTAGGACAAAACCCAACAAGCTTTACGGCAGAGGATGTTAGGAAGTATAGTTCAATTCAAAAGAGCCAAAAGCTAACGTCCAAGTAAACTCTCCTTTATGTGGAGAAAAGCAGTTACAATCTTTGAATTGCTGATTCGAAGCAGCAATGCAAGTTCCTCAAAAGAATATTATGAAGGCCTTTTCTATAAGGGTTTCTTCAGAGTTCTGTATTTATACTGTATGTGTAATTTGAAAAGATTTTAGCGTCAGCTCTCAAATTCAGAGACAGCAATCGAATGGAGCTTCTATCACTGAGCACACAAAAAAAATCACTTTATCCAGTGTTAGAAATTTTTACTGTTATTTTTAAAAGGGTCTCCTTTTGCTAACAGCCATTATAAAGACCTACACCCTTCTCTGCTTTTTGCCTTCTTTAAACTTTTAACTTTAAAGTTGGAACTTGGTCCTGGGAACATCACACCTGCCTCATTTTAAATTCAAAACTTGTGATGCAACCTAACAGAAGTGCAAATAAACCATTTATTTCTGGAGCTATCACCACATTTTAAGTACAAGGTGGCCATATTGAAATGTAAGAACAGAAATCTTAAATTTTTTGTGAAAATGATGTCTTCTGGGAGTGTTCAAACTGAGTTTCTGATCAAATTTACAGGTAAGATTTCAGGACGACAGGTTATCGTAATGATGATGCTTTCTTCACTGTAATGCATTCGAACAGATCAAACAGATTGTTTTATAACTCCCAAAGCTTTTATCTAAGTTTGATAACGTTCCACAAGGCTTCTGGTATAACCGTTAACGCATGACGCAACAGCTTCAAATGGTTTTGTTTAAGAGGAAGTTAAAAACTCTCTACCTCATTTAAACAAACTTCATCAGCTTTGGAGTTTTCGGAAGTCGTCCTTGCACTCACATGACTTGATCCGCTACTGCATAGCTCCTACAAGGAACCTTAAAAAGTGTCTTTGTTACATGCTGTCTGTGGATTTGAAAGCGCTGATATACTTGATATGAATCTGGATAAGGGTTTACATTAACACTGTGAATTAACTGTACTGCTGGTACGAGCTGTGTGACGTGAATTCATTCGTTCCCACAAATTAAAGGGGCTGAATTTTGAGGTCCTTTAATTTGTTATTACAGATTAACATAATTGTTGAATGTTCTGTAACACTGAATGTCAGGGGCTGTAATAGGTGATGATTATGTCTACATATGTACATATGTGTAAAATGTTCATCTGTAAATAAACATGTTCACAAGCCAGTCGTCTCTGAAAATCTGTCCCAGATTACCATTAGCTCTGGGTGTGTTTTATGTGTTGTTGCTGGCTACTAGACTCTTGGTGAAAATCTAGATCAGATAATCTGACAAAGTATGTAACAAAACTAAACAATCAAGGAACAAATGAATATAAAGTCATAATGATGTGCCGTATGTTGCTTGTTTAACCGCTTTATATCTCTTTTTTGTGTCTTCCTGTTAAAACCATTGAACCATTTGAAAAAAATTTTTTACCTTAACCCTGAGCTTCATTTTGTGATCCGCAAATTTTAGAAAGCTGCTGTCATATTAGTTCATATTGTTTATGTTTAAGAGTCAAATAATGAGTCTGACCTCCAGATGTACCATAAAGACACTGAATGAAGCATTAGGTTTGCTCTGAAAGACTAAACAAATTAAATTACTTCCTAGTTTTCTTCACTGTCCCCTTCAGACATAGCTTTACCTCTACAAAGACCTTTGCCTTTGCAGAGGCTGAAAATTGTAAATGTGTCATGATTATTAATGTTCTGATTAGTCAACGCCACCGTGCTCAAACAAAATCTGCTTAATCAGGATCACCAGAGTTGTTAAAAAGTCAAGATAAGATCTCCATTTTCTGGAATCTCGTTAACGTTCCACTCCGGGACATTTACATGTGAAGATAAGAAATGTCAAACTGATGTTCTCTAAGTTGAAACAGAAATGCATAGCTTCAGTGGAAAACTATTTGCGGCGAAGATAAAATGATGTACGATATTTCCTGTTGCATCCATTGTGTGTTAAAATACAAGAACTATATCCGAGTGATCCGATTATTGTCATTTTAATTGTATATTTTTAAAAATTCTATACTAAACATCTAATAACCACTAATTGTTGCATGAACAAAAACAATCTGCATAATAGAGACAGAGAAGCCTGTTAACTAATTTAAACAAGTCAGAATGATGCCAGGTTTGGTCTTTCCTTACTTTTTGATTTAGTGAGGAAAAATAAAAGTACAATCCTAATTTTAGTGTAGACAGGCAATCTATCGTTGAGTTTGTGATTAATTGGTTTAAGTTATGATTTAGGACTGCATAACTTTTAAAAACAGCAAACCGTTTCAGGTGAAACACGTAAAAAGCACACGAGTGCCTCTTGATGGCAAATGTCACAAAGCGAACGCGACTTCTGTCAGTGTTCAACACGAGAGGCAGCCAACCTCTAAATGGAGTCATTCAGTGCTGCAATGAGAGCCGTCGCAGGCACCTTCAGGAACAAAGATCTCTGTTCAGCTCTCAGAGCCATCAGATGACAGTTTGCTGCTGTCCCGACTGCTGGTATGTGTGCCAAAGTCATGGTCCGTGGTGCTCAAGTCCTCCAACCACATGGGTGTGTGAGTTCAGGTGGAATGAAGTGATATGACATTCTTTTTCAACCAAAGCAAATAAAAGGATATCTGTAAATGTCAGAGGTATAGGCTTTTAGGTGTATGCTATTGCTTTGCTGTGATGGTCACCCTGGACTGAGTTTGTCTAAAACCACAACAAAAATAATTTAGGATGGTTTGAATCACTTGAACCTACATTTTTATAAATATTGTTTTTCATTTTCCCTCTTTAGATGCCCAAAGTTCCACACCAGTTCAACTGTAAACCCTGCACCTTCCCACCAGCGCTGGAGATCCTCGAAAAGAGGTGAGAACTAAGAGGCCATGACACATCCGCTTATTTTGCTTTTCATATTACTCACCCAGGAAAGCTGATCTTGCCTCGTATTGATTTGTGAATCATTTTAAACACTGCTCGTTAGACTCATTAGCTATTATCATTCACTATTAGTTTAGCATCTCTGGCCTGTTTTTCTCCATTAATTTTATTTCAGATTCTGAAATACTTGTCGAAAATGTGGCAGCAGACGTTTATGTTGTGGTTCTATTGTCTAACGCTGTGGAAACAACTCGTCTCTTTCTGCTTGGCAGGTATCACTGCCAAAGCCTCTGATACTTACTCCCCTGATATATTAGTCTTATATGTAAATTAGTTAAGTATATATATAATATATATTAGCAGATTAGTAGCCAGGTTTTACTTAGCTGGGAGTCAGCCCTATATTTGGCTCACATGGTGCAGGAAGATCAGATCAGTCTAAATTACTATATCACTAAATATACAAAACTGAAAAATGTTTTTAAACTGTGGAATCTAAAATGCTTTAAAATAACTTCTAATGCTGAAGTTTTTACCAGCCATTACCGAGGCTGACCTTATACTCAGAACAGAACTCAGTGAAGATTCCTTTCAAGAAACTGTTTGGCAAATATACCTTCCATTTTCATCAAGCACCATCTTGTGGCCATCAATATAATTTAAGGCAGGGGTTTCTAAACTTTTCCATGCCATGAGCCCTCCATGGCTAACAGCATTAGCTTGCAAACCCACAAATCTAATGCTACTGTTTACAAACTTTGTTTATCTCACTTTTACCATTTCACAATTATATTTGTTTAGCATAAAATTTTAACCATTCTGAACACTGTACTAAAGCAGCCATGTCCACCACAGCAGGATTATTTTCTACATGCAAGTCTAGCTTTAGGGAAGTTCTACAGACTGGCAGCCAATCAGAAAGATGAGTATGCTGGATATCATCTTAAGTTAGAATTTTACTTTGATTTCTGATTTAAGGGTTTTCATCTGTTATTCCTATTTAATAATGGTCTTCTGACAATTCAATATAGCATAGTTCTTCATTTAACTGAATGTATTAATCATCACTAAAAAAACATTTAAAACCCATCAGACTGGTAAAGATCCAGCCTTTGTAGATGTACCTTAATTCCTAAAGTTAATGTAAAAAAAAAAATAAAATAAAAATTGTATTGGACCAAATTAAAAATGACCCCTGATGAGGTTTATTTTATCTTGAAAACCTTGACACAAAGAAATTAGTCAATACACTCTAAACATTTTATGTTACAGAGCTTATCCCCATCAAACTGTGACAAACAATCAACACAAGTTTTAAGGATGGACTATCGAAATATAATTTTGCACAGTAAAACTAAATACTTATGGAAAACTAAATGACAAAATAAAAACAAATATGGATACAGGTGTATTATTTTTTTACAAAAGGTAAAATGAAATCATACAGTTCAAATTTACACAATGTGTCTGACAAAAAATCTTTTAAACTTGCTACCGGACCCATTCCATTTTACTCGAGAAAAACAAAGACCCCACAGAGGGACAAGAGGTGCAGGTTTGCATTTCATGTAGCATTAAAAGTTGAAAAGGTCAGAAGTACCATGACGGCACAAGATGAACGTGGTGTGAAGGGTCTAAATAGAGGGCTTAAAAAATGCCCATTTACAGATAAATATACCAACGAGGCTTTCTGGAATGTCCAAAAGCTCTGAAACGGATGAAACCAGAGTCCACTGATCACATAAAAATCACCAAGGATTTAGTCATCAAACGTGATCTTCTTTCCCTGGGGCTTTGCTCCGAATCCTCCACCACCTCGTCCACCTAAAAAATTAAAGTGTTTAATGTGCAGCAATTATACCATGAAAACCATGGGCAGGTAAATTCTTGTCTTGAATTTAGTTATATATAAAAATCAACTCCCACTCTTACCTCCAAATCCACCCCTTCCTCCTCCGCGTCCACCTCTTCCCCCTCCTCCTCCTCTACCTCCACCCCGACCACCAAAGCCACCACGGCCTCCTCTGAAACCGCCACGACCCCCACCGCCGCCGCCGCCACCTCTGCCTCCACGGAAGCCACCTTCACCCTTGGGCTTGGCGTAGTCCAGGGTTACTTTGCTACCATCAATTTCACCGTCCTCCATTGCCTCCTTAGCTGCTTTGCAGTCGTCCTCGTTGTCAAAGTCGACAAAGCCAAAGCTGTTGGAAAAACATCTTGTTACCCATTAAGCTAAAACTCAATACTAAAACTAATAAAATGTAAACCTGGTCAGGCTGTCTCACATCAGACATGGACACCTTCCACTCAGGAAGATGTCGGTTTAACTGTGAGTTTCCTCTACTTCTCATGCGAATCCATACAATGTCACAGCAGAGACAGAGCGGTGCTCTAGAGAAGCAAGATTCTGTAGTAAAACATACCCTTTTGATGAACCAGTGTCTCTGTCTGTTACTATCCTGGCTCCTACAGCACCGTCAAAGGACTCCCTAAGGGTCTGATCAGTTGTGTCCTCAGAAAGACCCTTAACAAAGAGAGTCTTAGTTGGGCCTGGTAGAAAAAAACAAAACAATGAATTATATGAACAGAATTTGAAGATGATACCAGAGCCCGAGAAGACCAGATCAGGACTTGACTATCTTTTGAATCTTCATGTATTTTCAGGTGGTCAACTTTTCATCACATCTGGTTCAGCAGCACTGAAATCTGGGTAACTTACAAAACAGAATCAGTTTAGAAGACTTACCAGAGCCTCCCCTGCCTCCATCTCGTCCACCACTCTTCTGGCTGAACTCTAGTCGAATTGTTCGTCCTTCAATCTCTGTGTTGTTGAAGTTTTCTAGAGCCTCCTTGGCATCATCGGTGCTGTCAAACTCTAAAAAGGCAAAGCTGGAAACACAAACGAGTTAATTTTTAAAAAACACACCAACTCCCCCGTGTTTCTATTCCATCTGTGCGTTTGCGAATTCATGCAGAATCATAGAGGACATTAGGAAGAGCTTCTGATATCTATGTAAAGTAAATTTACCCCTTTGCTCTGCCGTCCCTCTGTGGAATCCTTATGGAGACAGCCTTTTCAAAGGTGGATTGTAAAGCTTCTTCTGTGGCACTGAAGGAGAGATTATTTACCACCAGTGTTTTGCTGGCAGCTCCTGCAGCTATGATAGAAAGAAGAAAGTGGTTATACAACACTGAAGAAGTTCTTATTTATGAGTTTTACTGACAGACAATTTTATTATTATCCAATGACTTTAGTGTAAATGCCACTAAGAGACCCAGTTTGAAAAAAACAAATTATAAATAAAATTCAAGAAGCTTACCGGAGCTTATTCTGGCTCCTTTTTGGCTCTTTTCGCCAACATAATCGACAATAATTGACCGTCCCTGCACGTCAGCGCCCTGAGCTTCCTCAAGCATCTTCTCTGCTTCAGCCTCAGTTTTGAACTCAATGTAGGCAATGCTAGAAAGAAAAAAGTAGAGCAAAGAAAACTTTTATTAAGCACGTACAAAGTTAAAACTGTCTCTGGTATCTTTTAAAAGTATCAGCTGTAACTATCTTACCCTCTGTTAGAACCATTTTGTCCTGGAGGTAACCGGATATCAACTGCATTCTCAAACGCTTCCTTCAAGTCATCAACCGTTGCAGAAAAAGGAAGATTTTTCACAAACAGCGTTCGGGCATCCCTCTCTACAAGAAAACAAGGTCAGGGTCTTTTGAAAAATGTCACAACTGTTATTCCAAAGTGAAGTACTTAAGAGTGGTCATCTAACCTATTAGACTGTACCCAACATGCAAGATAACTCAAATACTGTAACTTAGCAAATGGATATAAATTACCTTTTCTGCCTTCTTGTGCGTTCTCTTTGCTGTGAGCTCTATCCAGCTTGATCTCTTGACCCATGACTTTCTTCCCATTCAGCTCCAGTGCTTTATTAAGGTCTTCTTCAGATGCAAAGTCCACATAGCCAAATTTTCTAATAAAAACAGGCCCATAAAAAAAATTAGTCTCGTCATTAAATCTGGGAATTCTATTCTAGTCATCAGACATTGAAAATTAACAATTCTGTTAAAATTTGACTTACCGTGATCCTCCAAGCCGAACTTCAACAACTTCCAGGTCGTTTTTTGCGAAGAATTTACCCAGTGCAGATTTGATGTCATCATAGTCTTTGTTGGAGTTCAGGTTTCCAACAAATAAACAGAATCCTAGGAAATGGGACACAATATCATTTCTCAGGATTGCTTGACAACGAAATGACAGATTCAGCCATTACAAATTCATCCATGAAATTATCCTTACCTTCACCATCCGACTTTGCCTTTTTGGCAGGAGGTGTCTCTTTTTTGTTCTCTGCCTTTCGTTTTGCAGGTTTTGCTGCAGGTTCTGAAAAATATTCAGTGCTTAA
>JAVKLF010000083.1:6215707-6227443 GCA_034783495.1 Millerichthys robustus | reverse complement strand
GGACTGTAAACTGTACATGAGCAGAATTTCTAACCCTTTGCCTATTTGTTCCTTTTCGTGGAATACAGAGAGCTAAATATGTTTGGAACAAAAATGAATTTGATGCTGTTAATCCTCAACAAACAGACTTCCTGCTGGGTAGGAAGTGATTTTGTTATTGTTTACAAGTTCACACACAGACAATTGACATTGTATGATCTTAATTCTTAGGCTTGCACTTTTGTAACTAACTCATTTATTTATTGCGTTTAGGTCTGTTTGAGCCCAAAGACTGCCGCTATGAGTTGGAGCGTGATCCGTCCATGGACCCTTCACTTACAGAAATGACAGAAAAGGCAATTAGAATACTCAGCAAAAATCCTAAAGGATTTTTCCTGTTTGTGGAAGATAAGTTTATATCCAATTCTTGTTTTTTGTGTTTTGGTTGGTTTTGTACTGTTTATAAAAACATAAAATGCAACCGGTGTTAGATGAGCTGCTCCTTGATCATAGCAGTTTTTTACTCTGAATGCTGCATTTATTTATGCCCTAACTGTTCTTGACATAAACCCACAGTACCCCTTTAAACATAATATTTATGTTAAAATTTTAGTTGCTTTGCCAAAAGAACCAGCATTTTATACACAACAGATTAGATATTTTCTGAATTGTTTGCTTTTGAGGCTTATTTTTTTGTGTCCCTGTTTGTTGGATTTTAAGGGGGAGGATTGATCATGGTCACCATGACGGGAAAGCCAAAAAAGCTCTGCATGAAGCTGTAGAGTTTGATAATGCAATTGGACGAGCAGCTGAACTCACCAGCGAACTGGACACACTGACTGTTGTTACTGCTGACCACTCTCATGTGTTTGCTTTTGGAGGGCATTCTGCCAGAGGAAACCCTGTTTTTGGTAAAATACACTTTAAAAAAACGATTTTAGTTGGCTGAAGAAAGCAAGTCATTTAGTGTCATAAGGTTTTTGACCTGAACAGTAGTGTGTCCTGGGATTCCTAGGAGTGTCTCGTCGATTGGCTGAAGACAACAAGCACTTTACCACTGCTGTGTATGGAAACGGACCAGGATATCAGATCGCCAATGGAACCCGTCCTGATGTGAATGAGACAATTTCATGTATGTTCATGCTGATCTTCTTTGTACAAAAGTCTTGATGTAACAGCTCCATCTAATGGCCTAACAAAATACCTTCTGCACCTACACCAACCAGAAGAATGTCAGAAAAGAACACAAGGGCTCTCATATTTATTTTATAGCCATATATTCAAGAGAGACATGTGATTTTAAGAAACACTGACCTAAAATAATTCATATTTCTTCCCACACGTGGTGTTGATTTTTAATTTATTGCTTGTCTGCCAGTCTGTCTAAAACATGTGTACCTCTATTGTAATTTCCAACAGCAACAAACGACTACCACCAGCAGGCACCTGTCCCTCTCGACTCAGAAACCCATGGAATAGAGGATGTGGCTATTTTTGCCAAAGGACCAATGTCCCACCTTTTCCACGGAGTTCAGGAACAGAGCTACATTGCACATGTCATGGCTTATGCTGCCTGCGTAGAACCATATGAAAACTGCAATCTACCTGACCATTCTGGAGCTTTTTACCCCAGTCTGCTCCTCCTTCTAATGGGCCTCTTCATCACCCTCTCTGTCTGAGATTACAGTCTCAATATTAGGTTATTTGTTGGACAAATAGTCCAATCTTACAGTTTGGTTGAAATATAAATTATTCTTAAAGTGTAATGGAATTTTTAAAGAATTATTCCTGAAGAGTGAAACATAAATTATTCCTAAAAGTGCTGTAAAGAATTTAAGTATTATATACTGTTTATGCATAAGTTTGACACCGCTGCCATTTCAAGTCAGTTTTATTTGTGCAAGTAGCATTGTGAGTTTTAACAACACATTAAATGTATATGTCTAAAAATAAAGCTGTAATTATTATTTAAGGAGTCTTAATAAACTGATAACTAACTTGCCCAAAATGTATGATGTGAGTCAAGCACTCACCTTCAAAAAAATGTGATAATGTAGATGTAGAAAACGTGTTGTTTCCTATTGCTATGCAAATAAACAGCTATACTTAAGTTAAGCATTCTTTGAAGTCGTTTATAGTTCCACTTTTTTATTCTATAGTATTTCAACAATGGCTGTCTGCACACATTTGTCCTTATACTTCCAGTGTTTTTACATGTGGCTTGAAGTAAGTATCACAATTGAAAGTATTGCATCTTAATTCAGATTGTTTTTTCACAATAATCAAGGTTGTGGCAAAACTTTTATTTTAATGACTGTGTGCAACTTTTAGAAGCATTAAACTGAAGTACGCAACATTTATTTACCTTCCACCCTGGAGCACACAATGCTTCTCAGCATATATCATGGAGAAAAAGAAAATAAAGGCAACTGCTTAACTTCACTCAGTCTATTGCAGCCTGATTGGGTGTGCAACCTAAAAATTTATTTTAAACAAAGTCTCTTCTGATTGGTAAACAATTGGCCAATCAGATCACCAGATCTGTGAACAATTATCCAATCAGAGTTCTCCGTAGGAGGGTCTTCCTCCTCCTTCTTTGGAGGGAAGTTTGACCAAAACAACTTAATCGTACCCGTGGATACGCTTTAAACTTAGAGGTTACTTTTAAAGCCCAAAACTCAATAAACTATACAGTTAGCATAGTGACAATTTACATTAATATATTGCTAGCTAGATGCATGAACAAGACCCTAATAATGTGTAAGCTCCGAAAAAGCCACCTTCTGGAGTAGCTCCGTGAGCTAACCTCGATCTGAAGTTATTGATTCGCTGACATGAGGTAAACCGGAATATGCTGCTAACAGTTTATGGTGGCTTTAAATAAATCTCGGGGGCCATGGATCGCAACAAAAGTAAGCTGGCCAGTCAGCTGTGTGCCGCAGTGACCGAAGGAGAGCCCAGGTACCGATCAAGCCTCTTCCTCTTTGTTTAGCTCAGACATGCGTGCTCCGACTGATGTTTGTTGTGAAGCCAGGAGATGCAGCCGTGTTTCGTCTGCGCTGTAACCTTATCTGACATGAATTTGAGGTTTGCATCCACAAATAAAAGCAGTTTGTAAATATTTGTTGTTTCTGGAGTATTTAGCAGCGTAACTATAAATGCGATCTTGTTATGATCATATCGTTAATCTTCATTCAGCTATCAGCGTGTTTGTGCAGCCGTGGTATACAGATATGTTGGTCACAAAGTTGCAAGTTTCAGCTAAGGTACATTGGATTTTTACTGTTGGTTGATTAATCAAAATGCATCAACTGGTAACTAAACAGCAATGTCAGAAACTGCACATGCAAAACTGCAATCATCATGTAAAATGTATATTTTGAGCCTTGTGAATAATTAGGTGTGCATAATTCATTTATTATTTATTTGTCATGCATTGACAATTATAAACAGATGAATTACACCTGTGTGGAATAGTCATATATTAAAAGACAGTTCAACAAAGTCTGTAACACTGATTTATTTAGTTAATATATTGTTCTTAGTTTCTGTTTGTATCAAACAAAAATGACAAATGTGACACTAGTTTGTACAATATTCTAAAGGAAAAAATAGAGATTTAAAGTTTTAGTTCTGATATCAACTAAATCCCCTGTTGGTTTTAATAACTACTGCATTTTTAAAATTATGCTGAATTTTAGAATAAAAGGGTCAGTCTTTATAGTCTGTTATATTTTGCTAATTGTTATCCTCCTCTTTACAGAACTGTCTGATGTAGAGACTAACATGCCTTTTTTTGGGGCAGATCTGTGCAGCTGCTCCTTGCAAAAGGTGCAAGTCCTGACCTGGTAGGAACCAAAGGCGTGGCTGCAATACACTTGGCAGTTGGTAAAGAAACGGAGAAGAACACCCGCTGCTTGAAAATGTTGCTACAGCATGGAGCAGACCCCAACATCAAGTACTGTTATGAGCACTAAAGAAACAATCTGGTTTTATGTTTTGCATTATTTCTGGAGCAGTTAATTCTGATTGCTTAATGTTGTGTTTCTTCCAGGTCATCTGAAGGCCTGACTCCTCTTCATGTTGCAGCACTGTGGGGATGTTATCAAAATCTCAAGTTGCTCCTAATTAATGGCGGAAACCCAAATATTAAAGATAACGTAAACTCACATTTTGTTACTCTTTCAGTTTGTAAGAGTATTGCATAAACCAAATATTACAAAGATAAGCAGGACATCACAAATAAATTTAAACGTAAACGTGAAAATTATTTTCATGGATAGTTTGATTTGAACCTCATGGATCTGTTTCATTTTCTAAACAGAAAGTGCTTTTGTGCATTTCACGCTAATTCGGAATGGTGCTCGAGCAATCAGATCAAGCTTTATGTGTATTTATTCCTGAACATAGATTTTCCCAGTTCTACCCATCTTCTAGATGCCGTGTGGTTTCTGTTAACCTTGTCATGTGTTTGTTTATGCAGGAAGGGAACACTCCCATGCAGCTAGCAGAGCAACAGGAAAACCAAAAATGTGCCCAACTCCTTCAAATGTACCAGGCTAGTTCATCGGACACAGAGGAGGAAGACCTGCCTCAGTTCCAGTACTGTAAGATGTTGTTTTTATAAAGTTTCTTTATTCAAATTTGAATTGGTTTAATAAAGTAGAAAATAAAAATATGACGTCTCTAATTAGCATGTTAGATGAGTAAAAACATCTCTAACAAAATACCTTGTCATGTACCAGATCATACAAGTTAGAGCTGCAGATTGACAGATTTTGTCAGTCTTATTTTTCACCACTGTGTGATTTAGGATTATTTGTAAGACCCTGTTCTTATTTTCTTTACAGCTGTGTACTCTGACCAGGCTAATATCTCCAGCTATCCTGAATCAGACTGCAGTTTCACCTCCCTTTTATCCAGGATGAGTGATTTTGGTGACGCTCCACTTAGCAGCACAAGGCTCTCATCACTTTTCAACCTGTCTAACATTAATGGAAGACCAAGTTGCAGAGGATTATCGAATATTAACAGACCTCATGGCACTTCTATGCTATCCAGCACTCGTCTGTCTGCAGTGGGACCTGCAGCTACAATGTCTGTTCCCAAAGAGGACCCTTTATGTAGTCAAGGGGAGTTGACAACAAAAGGAAATGAACATGCTGCTACGGCTAATGGCAAAATTTCTTCTTCCAAAAGAGACACACTTCCAGAGTTTTCTTGCAGGCAAAGAGCAAATCGGAGCGTAAGCTTCAGGGATATAGATGAGTATGTCCCTGTTTTCAGTCCTGAATCTTCCAACAAAAACGTTGATGGCGAAGGCAGCCCATGCGCCAGCTCTTTACCATTTGACTTTTCTGAGTTCTCTGACTTTCTAGATCCAGAACGCATGGCCACTGTTTTACCCAAGCAAAGCATTGATGTTACATCACCAGATCACGTGTTTGTTTACTGCAGAGAAAACAGTGAGAGCACAGAGAAGGATTTGGAGAAAACTGTTGTCAATCACTGTCCTCTTGGAGTGAGTGATGATGAGCTGGACGGACAAAATGACCAGGAGCCTGAGGTGAATCCACCTGAACAGCGAGCACATACCCATGTTGCCAGCAGCAGCAGTGGGACTGGTAGCAGTCATTACAGTAGCTGTGAGAGCGACCATTACACCAGCTGTGTGGATGTTTCGTTACACCCTGGAAGCTTCTGCTTCCCTACTGAGGTTAAATTCACCAAAAGGACAACCCAGATTTCTACAGACTCTGGTAATGAATTCCCAGGCGAAGACAGGAATAATCCATCTGTTCAAGCAAATCACAAGATGGGTTCAAAGCTTGAAACTGCAGAGCCTTTACCCGCTCTGCTTGATAAGCTGACCTTGTCGGAAGAAAACCACCCAAAGAACAATGTAGTTGATGCTTGTAGTGGTTCTGTCACAGACACTTTAAGTAAAGAAGATAGAAAGCAAGGACATAATGTTAAATTTGATGCAACAGAAGGTTTAGAAGATGATGATGGGCTCTTTTTCACACACAGTCCTTTTGTCACTGGCAGGACTCACTCTAGATTGAGTCGCTGCTCAATGAGAACAAGTAGAACTCCAGAGAGCATGTTAGCCACGTCTTTATTTGATGAAACTCTGCCAACACCAGTTCGAACATTCCGTCAGACACCCAGGTGTCCGAGCAGTGGACCCTGTTACAACTCACCACACATACCTATTTTTACATCAGATGATTCAAAAAGAGACGAAGAAGGAAACTGTTTGTCTTCAGATAGCCAAGACACCCAGTCCCGCATTTTCAAAGCTCCAAGTGTCAGTCATAGCCAAGCTGATACGCTCATTCTTACTAAGAGTGTAACGGACTCTGTTGACCCAACACAGACTTTGGATGACACTGTTATATTAGACAAGAACCAGGATAATTCAGTAGATGCTTATGAGAAAAATTTTGCAGAGATAATTCTTGCTGTGCGAGGACTGGGCACAGATCTTCCTGAAGACAAGGATTTCTTAACTGATGATCTGACTAGTGCGGACGAGGCAGCAACAAAGGGAAATGTGAATTATTCTTCTGCTGAAGAACTGGTAGATGGACTCAGAAACAAAGATGTCTACTTCACCGAAGACAGCAGTTCTCAGTCTGATTCTGCATCATCTTCATCTTCTTCCGTTTTCTTTTCTCCAAAGAGATCCAGAGAGAACTCTGATCTTCCTTGTACTCCAGGAACAGGATGCACTCCGAGGTACAGCATGAGCAGGCTGTCGACCAGCCACAGGCCCCAGCGTTTGGCAGATTTGTCTTTCACCCCCGGTGGACGCCCACTCGTCCAGGACCAGGACGAACCAGTGGAGTACCTCTACACGGATATGGAACAGGGCCACAAACTTATAGAGACACACGTCCCGCCTACAACAGACACATCCCTCAGTTCCAGCATGGGTAGCACCAGCACTGAAGAGACCGTTCTTTATGACTGGCGTTCCATGCGAGCTGAAATGAAGAGCAGCAAAAATAAAGAGAACCAAATATCTGAGGAAGTGGCACTAAAAACGGAAAACAGCGATTCTGACAAAAATGTGTTGCCAGAAATGAGAGGAATAACCGACAGGGAGCTGCGATTGAGGCTTGTGGAACTGGGAGAGAGTCCAGGTCCTATCAGCAGCCGAACCAGGCCCACCTACATGAGAAGGTTGGACCGCCTTTTAAAAGAATCAAACTCCAACAGACATCAAGACAAGACACCGACAGACCAACCACAAACAGGTAATGCCAGTTAATTAACTTGAACATTAATAAGTCAAAATAGTTTTTAAAATAGTAACAAAAATCAAACAGAGAAAGATTTTATTACAGATCCATAATTTGTTATAAAATTGTGTAATCTTTGTGAGATTTTAGGCTTCATTTGATTGTAAAATGACTACAATACAATTCTTATATTACCTACAGTCATTGATATTAATACAAAATAAATATTTGTGGTCTGTTCCTTTTTTCCCCCTTTGTTTGCTTTTTAAAATTTTAGTTAACTTAGGTTATAGTCTGGAACTGTGTCGGGTTCTGCAGACTTTCCAGCTGCCTGATTGCCACGCAGATGAGCAGGCTTTGAGCCAGCAGTTTGACCAACCGGATCAGAACAGGAAGTGGAGGGAGGGCATAATCAAGTCCAGCTTCAACTACCTACTGCTCGACCCGAGGTATTCTGTGTTGGATTCCCTATGTTTTGTTTCGTCCCGTGCAGTATTCCCACCTCTGTCAAAGAAATGGTCTTGTTGTGTCAAAATTAAAAAAAAATATGACATTTTTTTAACTATATTTCACTGAAAAAAATGGCGCAAAATCCTACTAAATATGCTTTCAACTCTCTTTTACAAATTATCTTACTTTTTATCAGATAAGTGTATTTTTTAAAATGGACTTATTTTGTTTTTTTTAGAGTGACAACAAACCTCCCCTTCCGTAGTCACACCATGAGTGCTCACGAGTGTTTCCAGAGTTTCATTCATGCTATATTTTATGTGGGCAAAGGAAAACGCTCTCGGCCCTACAGTCACCTTTATGAGGCTTTAGAATACTACAGGGGAGACAAGATGGCCAAGGTAAGATAACATAAAAAAATAACTTGGGTGGTTAATACAACATCTGTATTAAAACTTGTTTTGGGTTTTTTTGTGACAGAAACTGTGCCCAAAAGTGCAACACATCCTCCAGGTGTGGACCGCCGGGCAGGGGGTCGTCTCTCTGCATTGTTTCCAGAATGTCATTCCGGTAGAAGCTTATACCAGAGAGGCCTGCATGGTGGAGGCCATCGGTGAGTAGGGCAGCGTTCACACGTAATAATGATTTCAAACTTTTGCAATAATAAAAACAAGTACGTACTTCAGAAATGACTTGAGTAATGGGTCAGAATTTATTTCCCCTAATTATTCCAGGGTTAAAGATGCTCACCAATCAGAAGCGAGGCGATTTCTATGGCGTGGTGTCCAACTGGGAGATGAGAAGGAAACGGGAGCTCGGGATCCATCTGTTATATCGAGCCATGCAGATCTTCCTGGCTGAGGGTGAGAGGCAGCTCAGACCAGCAGACATCAGGCAGTAGTACCCATGGGATGGGTCTGCTAACAGCTGCAAAAAGCCAACACTGAGAGGGCGAATACCATGGTACATACCTTTATGGTACAAAGAAATACTTTTTTCGGTCAAAATTTGATGACGTTTCTTACGTTTTTCTCCAAACTGTTTTTATTTTTTTTCTCGTTAGTGCTGAATTGTTGTTTATATGATAAGCTAGGACAGGACACGTGACATCAGGGATAGAATATAGCACTTGAAATCAAAATATACATTGCAGTGTCTTTATTTTGTTTAGATATATAAAAAAAGACAACAAACGAATACACTGTACATACTTTCAAAATGATCAAATCCAGTTCTGGTGCATTTCATCATGATTAAATCATCTGGTTTCTGATTCACAATGTTTTAAAGTAGTCCAAGGAGCATAGATTATTTTTAGAAGTTTTAAGTCTAATGGTAAGTAAAATCAGCTCATTTTACCTTGGGTGTACTAAATCTGCAGATTTTCCGGTTTTGTGGCCAAACTAGTTTTTGTGTTTTTAACTCCATGTTGTAGTGTGCAGAGTGTTTAGATTGCTTGCTGTGTCTCTGCAGTTACAGCTGTTATTTGGTGTCATAATCTCCATAATTTTGTCATTTCAATTACTACACATCAGTGACCTGAGCAGGGAGCATCCAAACTGCTCATTATCTCCACAGGGATTTACAATTGATGCGTTGTCTGGAAGTTGCACAACTTTCCCTTTATCACGAATAAGGCATTAATATGGACAAATAGAAACTTTTTGTTTTTTCAGAGAAAAAGAAAAGCATTTCTACTTCCAGATGTCCAAGTTTTTATGAGCATGAAATTTAATGTTGGATTGACTTGAAAAAAATACTTATTGTTTTTAGTCTTAAAATGCCATGGTTTTAAACTAGAATCCCCCTCCCCCGATAGGTAAAACATAACAATAAAGTTAACTACAGTTAATTTTTTTCTTAACTGATTTTTCTTGGCATCTTCAGCAAAATTTACTGTATATTTTAGTTTAGTTCAGATGTTGACAGTTCAATTAATTTAGATGCTTTTGTTAACTGTATTTACTTGGGTTTTTTTCTTTACTTTTTATGTAAAAATCAAAGAGAATGTAGAAGGCATTAAACTATGACCTGCTGAGTGTTCAGGCCTTTTTGTGTCTTGTTTGTTGGGCTCCCTCTAGTGGTCAAAAAAGGCAATAAGTTTATTCAACAACACAAAATTTTATTTTCTTTTTTATAGTTAGTGTTGGTTGTTTTTTTACCATCATCACTAGTAACAGTTAATTGATATGTTTGTTCTTTAAAAATCTAATTGTGAGTCTATTTTGTAGCGTTCACATTTTGTTTTAACAGAATTTCAGAAAATCAACAAAACCTCTGTTTAAAATGTTGCTCTAGCCTTCAATTACCTTACACAAAACTGTGCGAATGAAAAAATGTGCATGCAATTAAGTTTTTCTTGGTAACGGTTAAGAAGATTGTTCTTTATTTACTGTTAATGTGACTCATTTGGTTTCATTTAGCAGTTTCTTGGTAAGGGTTAGACAGCAGTTCCTACAAGGCGTCATCATCATCTCTCTGTAGCGCCACGTCCTGTCTCTGAGGCTGCTGTCGGTCCTAAAGCCCTGTGACCTGAATGATGCAGTCAAACATCTGATAGTTTACACATCTCATCTGAGTAGCTGCTTTTTTTGTTTATTTGTTTCATACTTCTCCGATAAAAATCATAAAATGTAAATTATCAGCACTGTAAATTTTATTGTGGGTTTATTTTGAAAGCCTTAAATTACAGTCATGAGCCCTGTGGTGTGAGACGTGAAATCAAGTTTTCTGTTGACGGTCAAGCAGTGGTTTTACGAACCCTTCTTCAGTTTGTCACATGAATAATAAGAAGGTACTTTCCTGGCTGGGTGGTGCAGAAAAAGGCTTAAAGTCTTATTAGTGAAGTTGGACACACAAAAGCAGAAAAACAGACAGAAGTTACACTCTTCTACAAATACATATGCCTTTACTTGAACTTATATAGCATAAAGTTTTTAAATATTATCTTAACTAATCTAAGATTTTTCTCCAACCGCATTCCTTCCTCGAAGATTTTTCTCCAGTTCTTAACCTGATTTTAGTAGTTTCAGCATATTTTCTCTGTTTAAAGCAAACAATTTGATCCCTTTGGAACAAATTAATCTTTTCCACCATGTGTCTTTTCTATGGTTGTTTAACAAATGAAAAGCTATTCTCTGCGTCACTTAGGGTTAAATAACTTGTTCCCAGCTGAAACACATTCACCCATACAGTAATTATCCAATGAGAAGTGCTGACATATTGGCTTAGTTAAATCATGACCTTTTATGGCTGGGCAAAAATAAGTGATCTCAATTTGCTATTACGTATAAACTTTGAAGGTTATTGAGAAATATTTGTGTATTATACTGCTCTTATAGGGCCATTTATGTTCCACAGTAAGCGAAATGCATGTAAACCAAAAGAAAACCGACATTTAAACATAAAAAGAGCTATTAGAACAAAATCAGCTATAAATAGCTCACACACTTTTTATATTTGCTAATTATGTATGTAAAACAATGAAAATAATTCTTATTTTATAGACTATTGCATTCCTAAATTTATTCCTTTCTTAATTAAATATCGTGTTGAACAATTTAACCTACAAGGGTTACTTGCATTTGCTAGATGTCCAGTGAATAAGTTCTGTTTCAGTTCTGAAAATCAAACTAAGAAATGTTCCTGGCAATAAGTTAAAAGCCACTAAATTATTGACATATTAGGGTTATATTGTAAACAGATGAAAATGACAACTATTGGATTTTGCTGTTTACCAGGATAAAACAACAAATGAAGGCAAAATATTAAAAGGGCAACTTAAAACACAATTGTTTAAAACTGTATTTAATTTGCATTTATCTTTCTCGACCTACAGTAATATGGTTGAAATATTATTTGTGCTGCAATTTCATTTATATGGAATTTAGTAAAAAGTCCCATTTGAATTGGAAAAATAAAAGTTGAAAGGCGAAGTTTTCAGTAATTGTAAGCCTAAATGCTGACCACTTGGAGTGCATTAAAAGACCTGGTTAAGGAACTAGATTGAAAAGAATGATTTGGACTAAACAAAATTTGAATTGGACTATTTTTATGGCCT
>JAVKLF010000083.1:6179548-6194779 GCA_034783495.1 Millerichthys robustus | reverse complement strand
AAAGTAAAAGTGAGATCAATCTGGCCCTAAAAGTGGTTTAATCTAAAAGCAATACTGTTTTGTACATTTGTGAATGACCTTTAAGAATTACCCTTCATGTAGTAAGATGTGCAATAAAGTGGTTTTTTTTTCTCTTTACTGGGAACTGAGGAATGTTTGTAATTTTCTGGTGTTTCCAATAACTTGAGCCACTAAGACTATTTGTATCTCAGAACATTATCAGTCATTGGAAGGCTTTGCCTCCTCAGTGTACCACAAGACTATTTTGTGTGTATTCAATATAACTTGTGATGTTTGGCCAGGACTCAGTGCCCTCTTTGTTCACCATTGTGCACTGATGAATGAATCGTTCTTCCAAATTTCATACAGAGATGCACTGTGTGAAACCACAGCGACACCTCTGGGACCACAAGGCCGATGGACAGATTATAGGCCTTTATGTAGCCACCTCCTTTAAAGGGAGTTTTAAACATTGAATTAAAGCAAATTTCATTATTACAAATACAGCATTTATTTCTGCATTGCAAATCATTTGTTTTATTACCCAACTCCTATACAAAGTTAATAACAAATTGCACAAGAAAAAGAGATAATTGGAACCTAAACATAGGAATAAATTAAAAGTAAGAATCCCTTTAATCCTTTGTACTTACATAAAATAAGGATTTTGGTAGATTTTGCTTCATGATCATTCATGTGCACTTTTGCTATGGATTTTTTCTTTACAAGTCTGGTCAAAATCAGCATAAAAATGAAAGTTTTACTGCGACTCGTATTATATTCTGAAAGTTTCCTCAATCACATGTATAAAATGAAGTTTATGGGGTTTATTTTGGAACTAAATATGTGGCAGAACTAAATTTTTAAATGGTTTCTTTTTAAAAGTTAGTTATGGTGGGCAATTAGTATTGTGCAAACATTATTGGTTTTTATTTTTGGGAAATGCTAAAAATATATATATTTCTATATACTAAAGGTGAATGTTGGTAATTATTTTTACATGTTATCCTTATATTCAAAATTGAATAAAATTTAGCTTATTAGAAAACAAAAATTAAACAGAAGATTCTGTATCATTTCGAAACCCAAGGTGCTCTGATTGGATAAGTACATTGTGTGATTTGACATTGTCAGTCTGACACTCAGACAAAGGGGTCGATGTAGGCCTCAAGAGGGCAGATGACAAACACTCCTAAGCCATAGCCAGACATAATCCCCCATCCCCCTGCCTCACTCCCACCCACACCTCCCGCCAAAACCCTCAACAAACTCAGGGTGGAGGTGGACTTATTCAGAGCATATTAGGGAGGTGAAGGGGGCCAAGCACAGAGGGACCCTCTTCACTCAGCTGTCCTAATCGTCTGAGACAGCCCCTCCAGAGGCAGACTTTCCCGCCTGAGAAAAAAAAAAAAAAACACCCCAGCCCCCTTCAGGCATGTCCCAGACACATCCAGGAGTGTTTACAAGGGCAGACGGCCATGAAGCAGAGAAGCTGACCAAAAAAACGAACAGCCCCCTCGGGAGCTGTAGTTTAATTGTCCATCTTCTTGGTCCAAATTAAACAAACGCAAGCGCGTTCAAGTATCCACCCGTACGCACTCCCCACCCACTAACCCACCATCGCTACCCCGCCTTTAACAGACTGGCACGTTCCATAGAGAACACCACTGATGCAGAATGATGAGAGAGACCCCATTGTCTCGTTATATTGTCTTCAATTAAGAAGGAGATGATGGGAGACAATGAGAGGAGCATTTATAATCATGAGCATCCCAAACTCATGCTGAGAAACAGAACTTCATTATACCCAATGGTCCCTCATTGACAATAAAACTAGAAAAAAAATGTGGTTCATCCTTAGGAAGTTTTCGAGCATAAATGGATCGGAAAGAAGTGAGTCATGAAGAAAACCTGGGGGGAGGGGCATTCAAAACTTGAGAGAACAGCAGATACGTACATCAATCTGTGAACTTGCTCTAATTGTTTCCACTACTCACTTGCCTCATATTAAGTTTGCATTTCCAAGTTTTTAAAAGTAAGAAACTGGAGCGGGTTAGAGAAAAAGTGAGTGGATTAAAATAAAAAACGAAGAAATCTCTGATAATCCTTTAAGAAAAACAAGAAACTCGATGATCCTCTGTGCTACTTTTTCAAGGGATAAATTTCCAGGCATAGAGTGTAGCCATGATGTCTTTTCATCTTTTCCCAGCAAGTGCTTTACAAGCTAAGCTCTGAGAACAGAAGCTCTGGCAGCACTTGTGTCAGAACCTCCAGTAAAAATGAGACTTCTTTAGGAAAGAGAAACTCGAGAACGCATTATCTGCATTTACCTGGAGAGCGTTCAGCTGAGAAATGACTCTAACCCGACATATTGTCAGCTTTGTAACTGTAGTTAAAAAAAAAAAAAATCTCATTCCACTGAGGGTGTCAGGCTTTGATAGAACCATCCAACCGGACAAATACTGCTTTCAGAAAATAGTGCAAATTATTTCTTTCATTTGGGATTGTGGCTGTATTGTCCCCCCCTCCTCCCATCTCTCTTTTCTTCTCTCCTTATGGCACAAAAAGTTAATTTGTGACAAATGCTTGCTCTAACCTTAACATATTGTCAAAACAAAAACGGAGCGATTGTATTTTATTTTTTACATTATGTAAATGGACAAATGAGGTGAAAGTCAACATCCTTGGAGGACAAGTTCCTCTAACACACGCAGTTGGAGTTGTACACCATTTGAATCATCTAACCTATCAATTGCTCCTTGCTATGTACATGATCATAAATGTTCCAAATACATACATATTTTTTCATTTTGCATATTTGTAAACAGATTTTGACAAATATGGGCGAGAGAAATAGAGCCCCAGGCCTAAACATCCTTTACTGTGAAACACCATTTCCTTATCTGATTCCAGCAAATGGGACCAGATGATGGCCATGCCAGCCATTGCCTTTGACTTTTAAGCGTATCTCACTACTTTCACACTGCTTTATTGATTGCCGACAGACCTCATTTTGTTGCTCTGCTTCCACAGCGCTCTATTTGTAATGTGATCACCCAGATGAGCATGGCAAAGAGATGGACAGATACTAATCCCCTCCTTCTCCCAGTCACCAGATTTGTCTTCAATGAATTTTCATTTTTCTTTTTTAACGTGTGTGTGGATTGTGTTTGTCAAGTTTTGTCGTTGCCCGAGGCTCCATAGGTCAGGGAATAATCCACATTTAAGAGTTAATTCCCACATTCAACAATAGCCCCCATTCATTTATTTCCAAAAGAAAATGGGTAAATGACATTAAGCATGTTGAACAAAGTTAGCCTGATCAGCCTTTTTGGTGACGTTGATTCTCATATGTTTCTGTCCAGAAGCTTAACGTTAAATGTGCTCATTGACCTCTGAGCACTTGACACATTCCTCCATGTTGAACAACACAACGCAGCAGTGCAGAGTAGGGAGCATCTGCCTCGTCACTCCACCCAGATGGTAGCAGAAAGTATGTAAATTGGCTCATTAACCTTACAGTGCTTTAACCAGCGGGCCATGTAAAGGGCTCATTCAATCTTGGCTTTCTAGAATTTTATTAATGCCATTTAATAACATCAGGAAACTTTTGCTAATGGTCTGAGGTGATTTTCTGTATAATTTCAAATGCTGTAGTAATTATACATGACATTACTGATTAATACTTTTGTGGTTATTACAACATGTTAAAATCCCATTTAAACCCAGTTTTTCATCTTCTCAGTTCAAAAACATTTAAAAGGAACATTATCACAGCACTTGCCCTATCCCAACAAGTCGGCTAGGATGTTTAACCCCAGACAATAGAACGCCATGAAGGAAAGGAAAACAGCAGGGTTAAAATTTAAAAGGGATCTGCATTTCCATGTGGTGTGTGTCCCAGTGCACGCAGACTGTGTGAAAAATTGGCTTGTTGTGAGTGTTTGTGTGTGAGCTGCCAGCAATGAGGGCTTGCACCTGGAGCAGGGAGGAGCAAGAGAGGGGCCAAGGGTCACCTCATGGACTAAACAGGACTGGAGTTCTCCCTCTTCCTAAGGAGGCCAGACGGCCCCCGCGGCTGCACCGCACAAGCAAGCCTTTCACGCCCCTTCCTTCCTTTTCCCTTCTCTCCTTCCTCTCCTGGTCACCTCTTTTTCTTTTCTCCTTTGGAAATGCACAGTAATCCATAACCCGCTAAACTATCAGCAGCTCAATTATCCCTCTGGTTCTCCTATTTTCTCCCCTCGGATGAAGATTCAAAAACAATTAACCTCTTCACGGCTGGGGAGGTTTCCTAGGGAAAGGGCACGGTTGTAATTGAATGACTCCACCATTCCTGACCATGACTTCACTCCTTCACGCATAAATCTAGTTACCAAAATCCTAATCTGTGGCTTTGTGATCGTTCCATGTTGTTATCATGGATTTTGTATTATTAAGCTTTGAAGACAATTTCACTTCACGCAGGAATTAACCACAAACTGCTGTTAACATTTTCTAAACACTCTGGTGACCTAAATCTTAATTGTTTATTTTTGGACCACATGTTCAAGCATAGGTAATGTTATGGAGAACAAATCGACTGAGTGAGCAAAACACAAGCCTGTAAAAGCCAGACAGCAGTTTTTGGAAAATGGCACAACTAGACTACTTCACACTAAGTGTCTATGAGCCATCACGCATCCCCCACATCTTCAGCCTTCAATAAAATGTTCTCCTCTCCTTCGATACAGAGGGGCCTCCTATTCATCTCCAGGTAAAGAGTCTCAAAGTCTAGGAGGGAGGAACAGCTTGTTGCACCCATTGAGCTTTTTATTACTTCCCCTTCAAAGGGTGGTGGCAGGAGGAGAGAAAACCTCAAATCTCCTCAATGCCATGATGCAAAAAGAGTTACAAAAAAACAAGGAGGATTTCAACTGAAGCTCTGTGCAGATTTTACCATCACTCGGTCATCAAAACATCCTATTTGAGCAGATTATTTTGTTGTCAATGCACAGCGAGAGCCTGTCCAGCTGTTAGAGGATAATCCTCAAACAAACAAGTTTATCAAAAATGGACACATTTGAGAAAAACAACTGGCAGCACATCAAAAAAAAACAACAAACAAACAAAAAAATCAACCCTTATTCAATAGGAACAGCAAAATGTCTACCAAAAAGACTCCACCCGGCCATTTTATATAAGACGAGCTAGCGGACTATCTAGCTAGCCTGACGTAATCCACAACCAACATGCATCAAGAAAACAAAGAGAGGTAGAAATGAAACAATGTTGCTGACTTTTTTGGCAAAGAAAACAAAGCCAAAAAAAATGCATTATTGTCAACTTTCATCCTAGTTTTATGCAAATCTTTCCTAGCTAGCAGAACGTCAAACGCTACAAGATCTTTATCATCACCTTCCAAGATGCTATGAGAGCTGAAGAATGTCGTGAACAAAGCCTTCATACGGAGTCGAAATGATCAAAAAGTTAGAATACTTTATTTTTGAAATTTCAACAGCGTTGCTTGTGTTTGAGAAAACCGTCGTACTCGTCTATTCTTTCTCAACAAGATGAAGATTTAGACTGAATATCATCACACGGAAACAAGTTGAAAGCAAGCAAAAATATTAAACATAAAAGTCCCCTGTGGAAAAACGATTGTGGGAGGGGGGCGATAGTGAAATGACCCAAATAATCTAGAATGAGCCAAGCAGAAGAACACAAAGACTTATGATCATGTAGATGCTCGCCTAAACAACACAACTTGGGCGCGCACACACACACACACACTCAAGAGAACACAGAAGAAGCCTTTGATGTTTCCTCAGGAGTGTGTGTGTGTGTGTGTGTGTGTGTGTGTACTGCAGCTCTGTGAGTCACTCATTCTTCTACAAGACCCAGCGACAGCAGCACAGTGGCAATGAAACTGCAACCCTTGTATCACACATGCAAAGACACAAACCTACAAACAATAACAGGTCTTGATTAGAGCTGAAGAGTGAGGGAAAAGAAAACAGACACACAGGCTGGGTAAACCAGGCCAGGAGGAGAACCAACAAAAAAAACAAAAAAGGAGGAGAAGATGAAAACCTTCAACAACTGGCTGTGCTTCAGACAGACTCAAACTTCTCTTGATCATCATGTCTAGCCTTCAGGTGTCTGGGGTCGGCCAAGTGTAGGCGCTAGTTAGGTTGAGGGGCGGTGGGAGGATGGGGTGGGTGAGTGGAGATAACACAGCAGCCAGACAAAGAGGGAATAAGAGCGCTACATACCACCAGCATCAAGGAAGAGAGGGTGGGAGTCAAGGGAGGGAGCGACAAGAAGAAAAGAGGAGGTTTATAAAAATTTGATTAGACAATCCTTCGGTGAAGTGACTTTCTGTGTCGGTTTGCTTTTTATTTTCCTTTTCTTCCCCCCACCTCCTCTTGCCGGTTCCCCTCCTTCCTCCAGACTGCTGCCTCAGAGAACAGGGCAGACAGATTTTATAGGTCATAATTAAAGCCATCTGAAGCCTTTCAAAACATCAAATGGCTCTGGTCCCACAGTCCTTTTTTTCCTCCCCGCTTTGATTGTGGAAGGCACAGAAAAATCAGAGGGTACCATTTTTTTTTTTTTGGCATTGACTCGCAAATGTACATCATTTTTATATCCCATGCACCCCTCCTCCTTTGACACCGCTCACCCCCTAATTTCCAATCAATAAGAGTTCACTGAGTGACATGACCTCAGACGGTGGATTCATGAATTTTAATAACCTGACTTTTTTTTTTGCCTATTAAATAAATGGAAATCATTTCAATTAAACAATTTGTATACATTAATCTATCCACCGCATCCTCCATGAGGGTTGAAGTAAAGTGCGCTTTAAGCACTCCATTTATTTCTCCTGTCGACCCCCCCCTAAATGTCCTCATCGAGCCGTGTGGACCGGTTGCACAGCCTGTCTGACTGGGGTCAACGGGTTTAGCGTGTGCTTTTTTATCTATATTTCATTCTATGGCGCTGCGCGGAGACAGCCACACGTTCACAATGAGAACATTCACGGAGGCACACAAAGAATGTCGGCAGCGCACGACACACACACACTCACACACACTCACACACAGAAACACATAGAAAGAAGTCAGGTCACTTTCAAGTCAAACGTATTTGAGTGTAAAAAGCATGAAAAAAAAAGCTTTTAAATGTTTAAATCACCATTAAATGGTTACAAAGAAAACTGAAAGCATTCGGCGCAAAAAGTGCCTCACGTCATGCGTTTAAAAAAATGAGGTGAAGACCATTCCCGAGCCATCAAATTTATGTTTTGAAAGATAGACAAAAAGATACAAATCTAAGATCGACACTTACTGTTCATTTCTGTAACTTCTGGGCGTTTATTGTCTCGCCCCTGGCTGCGCCTCTCCGTTCGGACCCAGGAAAAGTCTCGTCCAGAACTGGACGCGGTGCTCATGCGCCTCGGAAGAGGAATAGGGGAGAGACACACAGGTTGCGTGGAGATAACACCTGGTCACTCGTGGGGAGGGGGACAGGCAGTGGCCGTCCGATTCCGCCCGATGTCAGGTCTTGAGTGGTGCCTGCGCTCGCCCGGGATTGCGCGTTGAGAGGACTGGGGAGCGCACAGAAAGGCGTCATGTGAGCCGGGGAGAGGTGCGCCATTGGCCAGCCGGGGAGAAGTGTGATAAGGCTCCTCCGTGCGCCATTGGCCCAGGACGGACGCGGAGGCGCCGCCTCACCAGCCTGTGCGCAAGAATGCGAGTGCCGCGCAGTATTCATAATTTTCACGGGGGTGGGGGGGAGAATGGAGTTGGGGAGAGGGGAGGGAGGCGAGGGCATAAGTAACAAATTGCTACCGAGATGTTGTGTTTTTTTCCCTATTTTTGTTCTTTTGTTTTTGATCGAGAACGAATGGAGAGGTGGAACCCCCACTGTGGGACGGAAAACCACAGGTTAGTCCACATATCAAGTTTAGCATGGCTGAACTTGAGATTAAAAGACACTCTGAAACTAAATGAGACTGAAGGTTTTGTCTTTAAAAATGGTTAAATATTACACACACGCAAACAAAACAATATTTTACTGTGTTCAAGAAGAGAGCAGATAATGATAACTTGTCAGCCGTTCAACCTTTCCATTAAAAGTAGCTTAGAGTTTCCATTGTTCTGTTTTACCTTGCTCTATTATAAAATATGATCTGGTGAACTCCACATACAGTTCATTGGGGCTACAGACTAATTTTTTAATTGTTGCATGAAAAATATACAAGAATTGTTGACAAGAAATCTGACCATATTTGGAAGATGAAGTATATAGAAGCAAAATGTTACATTTTGAAAGAATACCATTAGCAACTAACAGTTCATCAAAACACTTGCACTCCTACTCCCTGAAAAGCTAATGGAACTTCAGCTTCCTTTTGGTGACTGCACTTATTACAATAAATCTTTTATCCTTGACAAGTTCCCAAGGTAATTCATTATTCAAAAGACACAGAGTTCATTAAAAAGTAGAATGTAACCTATAGGTATTGAGGTAACAATCAGAAGACTAGCCTAATTCATATTCTCTTTGAAATAGATATAATTTGCATATTTTCTTCGTATTTGTGCTTCTTTTGCTTTTCACATTGATTCTTTACACAGTTGGACTTCACAGAGGGTAACGCCACATAAAAGAGCATCCTTTCGGAGTCTCGCTGTGGTTTTCTGGAGTGTGGAAACGGAGGAGCTCCAGGTTTTGTATGGGTGGGAAATAGAGCGCATGTAATCTGAAGCACGCATCTCCCCCGTCTCAGGCTGCAGCGTTAAATCGATATTCTGCAAAGCTTTCCCTTGTTTTCACATTCACTTGACTGCGGCCGTAATGCGCCGCAAGGGTCGAGCAGCCTCTTCTTGATTTTTGTGGCACTTGTGCGCCCTCACACCCACACCTCCATCCCCCCCAGCACTGTCCTCCCTGTTCCTTCTCCTCCACCTCTTCACTTGACTTCCTTTCTCTCCATGGCAGAGACCCTCATTTGGATGGCTCCAAGGCGATGCTTCCGTTTCATTTGTCTCCTCCTGTTAACGGGAGGCAGCAGGAATAAGCCGCGGTGTTATCTTAAAACAAAACATTATCTCCGCTTTGCTCCTCCAACACCATAAAATTGTGATTATTAATACTTAAGGAGTGGAATTGAGGATTTGGAGGGTTGCTGCCTTACTTAAAGAACATGAAGTATGTTGCACAACACGTCACACATGCACAGAACTTAAAACATTTTATGACAAAGATGATGTTTCCCCGTTTCTTGTCCCCTGTGAGCTCCAGCTGTACGATTTTGCCCATCACCTTGGAGATTTTAGCTAACAGTATTATGACTGGGCGTGTGACAGCAGCATTTTCCACCAGAAATAAATATTCTGTCATTTTCTTTTCAAGATTTAAAAGCCTCGTTGTGCATATTGGCGTACAAAGATACACTTTAGGCATTCTCGTGTGCTTGCTCGCACTCTACAGTTACGAAAGCAAAACCCTGCCGCTGCAAAATGGGTCATACACTGCAGACACTATTTCATCAAATGCATTGTGCTTGTGTGAGTGCAAGACATGCAAATGTGTGATTAGACATCAAAGGCAGAACTCTGGTATTAGAACATGGGAGTCTTTGCTGAACCAGGACTTGAGCAAGTCAAGCCGTTGAGTGTTTTCAGCAGTTCCAAGCTTGTATGATTTGGTTTGCGCATCGAGACAAAATGCCACTCTTTTCTTTATACCTTCAAACTGACGAGAGTGGTGCTCTGCCTCGGAGATACACTCCAGTGGCATCATTTTGTTTTTCACTGCAGTGCCCTGTTTGCCTGACACGACAACAAGTTCAGCAAACGTTTGGGCACATACAGTAGGATTTTCTATATAGAGACAGAAAATATAAGCTTTAACCTATGGTTCATGTACAAAGATTTGCTGTCAGGCTAATATAGACACACACACACACACACACTTGCAGATATTTAACCACTGAGGAATGAATTTGAGCTGTGGGGTTCAAAGCCTTGCCAATCAAAGAGGGAGCTCTTTGCTGCCGTATTATAGACCCATTGCTGTGCGAGCTAATCTGTGATGTGCTCTAGCCCTATATTTAGACCAGTGTTTTGTGAACACTTAGCATAATTCGCTGAGACGACAGAAGCCTTTCAAAGCCGTTAACCTCATCTCTTTAAAACTCATTTTGCTCTTCTTCAGCTGTGCAGTTCAAAACACCTGTTCTCATCTGTGTCGCCTCATGTGTGCTCATCAGTTCTCAGAGCAAAATGTTGATTTGTGAACAGTGATGATGGCGAGGTGCTGAGAGCACGACCATTAATGCAGACAGACAAACGTTGAACATATTCCTTTCTCTCCATCATTTTATAAAGTAACATTGCAGCTCAAAGATAGTGCTCATAAAACTTGAGAGGAAGAAAATCAGTAATGCTGCCACACCTGGTTATCATTTAGCCATTACTGTTAGGGAGTAAAGCTAATTTCAGCATCCATGTGAATGTCTGTGCATATGTGTGTTCATGTGAGTACTAAAAGCTCTGATCCGGTCTAGTCAAGACAGTGGGAGTTGGTCATAATATAAGATTTTACCCCCATCTGCTGTGCGGCCTGTACAGGCATGCACGTTTTACACACAACCACACAGACGAGACTCTCTGGTTCAAAAGCTTGTCCCTTAAGCGTTATAGTCTGTATGCTTTGTCCATAGAAACAAACCACACCGGGGGCCTTCATGGCATCTGCCTCCCTGCTCCTGCAGCCAAGGCATGGGGCCGAGGGAATGGCCTGGGGTCGAGATAAGCTCTTCCTCCCCTGGTCAGCGCTACGCTGTGGGGACTGGAGAGGCCTGGAGCCTCAGCTGAGCACCACTGATAGTATCCACAGGAGTGTACGTGTGTGTGGTTGGCGCATTCACGGGTGCATGTGCCTTTGCACATTTGGCGAAAATGACAAATATCATAGCTAAGACAAAAAACAAAACAACAAAAAAACAAGTTTGTCCCTGAAGTATTAAAAGTTCTGCAGCATAGTGCCAAGTGTTTACAGAAACGTGTGCAAATTTGTTTCTTCTCTAGGAGCGCTTTAGCTCTCAGGAATCTGCACAAAATCAAAACCGGCACATAAATACTGGCATTTTTACAGAAATTACTAAAATATTATATGCTTAGATAAGATTTCAGTTTATTTCTTCATACAAAGTAGATTTCACTGCTAAAACTGCAGCAACTAATGATAAATTAGTTAAAAAGACTGAACTATGAACAAGCAGAACAAGCACAGGTGATCCAATTTGCGCATTGTGTCATTTAAGAACATTAAATCTGCTGAAAGCTGTATAAAGAACTATGGTATGAAAAGACAAATCTTGTAACAATTGTAGTATGTTACGTTACACAAAATGCATCTAACAATGAGATCAGAGAATGCGCCTTTCACAATGTTGCCCGCTGTAGTCAATCATTAAGTGTTTTTTTTCTGCACCCTCATTTACAATGTTAAATTAATTTGGCTGCAAGCAGCAAATCAATCCGTTCGTGTTCCCCTATCTTTAATTCATTGTTTATTTAACATGAGTGTAATCTAGTCCTTTATCAAATGGTAGAGAAATTGGTCCCTCTTTGTTCAGCAGCACTGACCTTATCAGTTCAACTTGTCATATTGGGACACTCAATTACTCATCATATTGAGAGTCATGTCACCTAATGAGGCAGGGAAGCACATTTAATTAATTATGGGCTACTTTAATTTGTGATGATGTTTAAAGTAAAAGCACTTGGCAGAACAGTCTTAGTAATAAAAGAACTAACGGTTAAAAATCCTTAGAATACAGAAATTTGAATGTGTCAGTTATGACAACATGTTTCTACAGGAAATGGTGGGAGGTCTTGTGCAACATTGCTTTTCAAAAAGGAGCTGTAATGATCTTAAGCCATCTGTTAAATGTGTTGTGGGTATAATTTTAACCCCAGTTAATCTTTACCACATTAATTTTAAAAAAGAGGGTCCGACAATTAATCACACCGTTTGAATTTGAACCATGCTGCTGGGATCAGAAGCAACAGCTTAACATTTTATATCATCTTTTATTAGTTTGAATTAGGCGGGAATTTTCAGATTCCTGTACACCACAAATCAGGAAGAGGCCAGTTTCATACTTTTGCAAACAGCTGACGCTGTGAAAAACGTTGAGGAAAAAGCTTTATTCTCTTTACGGTAGAAGGCAGTGAAATTTATGAAATAAGTGGTTTAAAATTTCAGAAACACTAATAATACCAGTGGTGTATGGTATGTGGAGCTATTTGGTAAACTTTGGGGTCCTATTGCACCACCATTACTCTCTATAGGGTTTATGTCTCTGTGGCAATTGCATTCATTAATTTTTGTCACGCTTATTATTTTTTGTCATTCTGTGGTGTCCAATGGGTTTGGGGAATCTAAGTTGTTTAATTATATTGTCCTTGGTATAAATCACAAAGACATTTTATGTCAAACTACTTTTAAAAGAAACTTTAATGGAGTACTTTAAGGTACTTTTTAAAGGTGTATAAGTATATTGGTCTCATGAATGAGCAACCATTTTCAAATGAAAAGATTTGTTACCTTCATCCAAAAGACCTCATTCAGTGTGTGTCTTTAAGGTATGCCAGTTTTATAAATGCCATCTATTGTATAATTATTATTTTTGCTCTGTGTTTACCTCATTATGTTTATACGGAAGACGTTCACCGTTTCACTAAACTAATTCAGCCATTTACCAAATAATGCACACTCGTACCCGGTGCATTAAAATGAGGTTCAGATAAAATACTAATGGGATGTGTTGGTAGAAAGAGGAGACAGTTAGAAAGCTGTGACTCTGAGTCATTCTATTTATAGAACAAAAAAGCTTTTTTATCAATGTATGGGGACATGTGGCTTTTGCTGTGAAGTGGTCAAATATTGCATCTGGAGCTCCAGCTTAAACCTTTTGTGTTTATGGGAAAAAAGAATTGATGGACTTATTACTTTAAGCATTTTTTTTAATCCAATATTTTATATTTCTAACTTTGAATTACACGCCAAGTGGCCATTCAAGACCTACAATTCAGTATAACACTAAGAAATGGCATCAACTACATATTTTAGTGAAAAGAATGTTGGAATAATGAATGAATGACATTACGTTTAATAAAGAGCTTTAGATTGGTTCCCTTGTTAGGGAAATTGTCATTTCAAGAATCAAGAACATGGCATGTTTTGTCATATGTGGAGTCTTTGAACTCCCAGAAGGTAAGTGTTGGAACAGGATGAGCAAGGGCGACATATACATAGAGAAAATTTTTTCCAGAGATCCAGGTCAGCTGTGTGGCCTCAGCTGGAGTGGAAGGCTACACCTGTCAGCGCTCGGGGGCCTCTCCCTCTCTCTTTCTGTCCAGCTGGACGTGCAGAGCCTCTCAACCCCCCCACACTCACCCAGCCTCCACCTCCCAGATCCAGGCCAGTTCAGCCCAGCCATGCGTGGCCATCTCTGGGAATTTATTCCGGATGCTTCCTGTTTTATGCATTCACTCCTCTCACACTTTTTTTTTCCTCTCTCAATCTGTCGCCCCCCCCTCTATTTCTTCTTTTCCTCTCTGTCCCATTTTCAGTTTGTTGCAATGAGAAAACCTCTAATTTGGAAAAATATAAATTTGTATACTTTCCAGCATTAAAGTTTAAAGCTAAACTGACAAAATCCAACATGCAATGGGATATCTGACTGAATATTTAGCACTCCTACATGCTTGCAGTTAAATAAAGCCCGCGCTATTTGCATTGACTTTTATCACTTATGACATTAAAAGTCCAATCAAAACAAATGAAGCAGATATAAGCCAGAGGCAAAGTCACATAGTTTTTTATTCTCCACTTAATAGGTTGAGAAAAAGAATGGCACAGATAACTAAAGTTTCCTTTTCATTGCTAAGTTTCAGTGAGAACCACTGAGGAGCAGAACACATTCCACCCACTCTTGACTCCCGCTGTGCATCCTAAACCTCCTCTCAGCGAAGTCAGCAGAGACAACAGCTGGAAACACTAAAACGTTACTACAAGCATCCTTTTTATTTTCATATTGTGTCTGTATAGTCTTTTTTTCTCTCAGTATGGGACTGTAAAACTACAAAATTACAATTCATTCAGTGCTGGCTACAGGTTATATTAGTTGTGCGGAAGGAGAAAAACGTTATATAATCTTTTGTGTGTGATACTCATTGAAGTTTGAAATAAAACACCAAGCAGGAAAGCCTTGTCTTTCCAGAGAAAATATTTAACAGCGGTAAACAAACTGGCTTGTCCAATATTCTAAGCCGGTGATAAACATATGGTAAAAAAAAAAAAAATAAAATCTGTTGAAAAAATCTATTCTTTAACACCCAAAGCTGCAACTTGGAGACAATAGTACATAGTACATTTTATCAAAGTGTAAAAATAGTGAGTTTGATTTGAAAGCACAAGCAAACAATATTCAACTATAACTTGATAACATTTAAGAATCAATGAAAAAAAAACCGTTTTCTTCCTATTTTCATTCATGTTTTTGGTCTGTGGGAGGAAAACGGACCTGGAGAAAACACACATATGATAGAGGTGGCATTTCAGTTTAAATTTACCACTTGTAAGTAGGATGCCTTAATGGGTAAAAAAATAGTTTATATTTTAAGACAATAATTCATCTTTAAAGCTTTCGTGGACCATGTAAAATGCTGTGGCATGTGGCCCATTTGGCCCATGGGCCTTGTGTTTGACACATGCTGTAGCGGAATGCTAACTGAATCTGGGGACGTTATTATGAAATGTAAAAAATGCATATTTGTGTTTGTCTTCTTGATTTTTCCTTCTGCAGTTGTTTAGTCTCAAATAGGTCTAATTTTATTATCTGTTCATTTATTATTATTTTATGAAAGAAGCTTTAGCGACATCACTGAGTTTAAAATCTATTTCCCCAATAAGACAATATAGCATTTTGTATTTTATCATATCATATTGCATCATGTTGTATCGCATCACTGTATCGTATGTTATTGTGTATTATATAATATTGGATTTCATCCCTTCTGATTTTTTCTCCAAATTATTTTCAAACACACACTCTGTATCTTATTGTGCCTTTCAGCTGATATTCTCACAAAAATGATTTGTCAATGACACGCACAAGCATTAAAAATACACCACCCAGCTGCTGTCAGTCTCTAAACTGAAACACTG
>JAVKLF010000083.1:6113109-6127638 GCA_034783495.1 Millerichthys robustus | reverse complement strand
ACACACACACACACACACACACACACACACACACACACACACACACACACACACACACACACACACACACATATAGTAAGAAACTTTAAAACATATTTTCCCCAACTTCCACATTTTCTTTAATATAAGTTTTGAAATTAATCTTTGTCGCGACATAGTAGGTTACACAGCAAATAGAAAGTGAAAATTACTAACGGTTTTTATTTGTGGTAAAAAAAAGAAAAAGCACTTTAAAAAACAAACAAAACAACAATGACAAGACAGCAGGTGTTTCTCGCAACAGACATAAAAGCCTTTACAGTTAAAAGGTCCAACAAACGGTTAAAAATATGGAGACAGTCTCAGTTACAAAACAAATCTGCACTGTCATTTCTGCTTTGATGATCTGTGGCATAAGTGTCACCAATCAGCGAGGCATCTGTCACTATGTCTTTCCTTGCATCCGCTAGTCAGATTTCAATATCAGTAGCACTCGAACGCATCAACAGAAAGATGGCAGTCTTTACACTCACTCCCCAAATGCACGTAACTTGGGAAATAATTGGAGCTCTTTTCAGGGGTATTTAAGGAGACAAAACTAGGAGGAAAGTTCTGCAGGAAGTGAGAGGAGGGGGGGGGGGAGGGGGGGGGGGGCACACATAAAAGGAATAAGGGGGAGAGAGTGTCTCAGAGTTGGAAAGAAAGAGAAAGCAAGACTGGGAAGTGAGTCTGGCCGTTGCACATTTGAAAGCAGCAGTTGGGACCCTGATGACAGAGTGGTCTTTGGGAATTTAAGACCAAGGGCCCAGAAGTGGGTGTTTCCCCCCTGCAGAGGACTGGGCCAGGAAGGAAGGCTTTAGTTTTCAAAGCATCCACAGCTTTATTTATATTACATATTTTCATCACCAGGCCCATTTCTAAAGGAGGACAGAGCTGTTTTTTTATGTTTCACTGCTCATCGTTCTCAGTCTTTAATTCTTCAACTCTGTCTCCGGGAATGGATTTGTTTCCGGACCAATGTTCTCTCTGGGCCTACATGCAGGAACTACATTTACCATTGAAAGATGCAAACAGATTGTTATTGTCACATGTGGAGAGAGTGACGGGAGCTTGCGTGATCATTTTGCATCACCTGTTTTCCAGTGGGGTCTGCAACCAAAGGGGAACTGCTGAAAGAACAATGGCTCAGAGGCCTTGGAACAACTGTTTGTTGAAAGGTTCAGTCTACATACTACAAAAACATAAAGTCCTTATGTTAAAGGAATCACTTTTTCACTCGACATGCCCTTCCTTGTTAAGATTACTTATTGTTTTGTGATATTAGTGTAAGGACTACTGTACAAATCCTCAAACACGGTGGGATCCCAAGGATGACTGTCAATGCAGTCAATTTGGGTGGAAAAGTTTTACCCAAGCTTCTTTTTTTTTTGCTTAGCCCCATGGACCAACCAAGTGCACTAAAATTGACCCAAAGAACATTTTTCTGTGCACTTGTTCATCAAACAGCCTCATGAAAAAAAGGGGCAAACTCTTAAACGATGCTCCTCCCCCTGACAGGTAACCCACGCAGAGCCGCTCGTAACATCATTAACCATCTTCAGGCAAAGACAGCCACTGATAAATTAGTCATCTATCAAAAGGTCTCCGTGTCATTTGGAGTCCGATCGTTATTGGAAGTAAACAATGGGGTCATTGGGAACATTGTCAATCGCCTGTTTCTTCCTGAGAATAAACTACCTCCTTCTGCATTTCAGTAGATACTTTTTTTTGAGAGGGTGGGGGTTTAGATGACTTCTTTGATCTCTATTGACAAAGAAGTGAAGCTGATTGAATGAGATTGTTTTAGCTACTGATAAAAGTGGGAATTATCCCAAAAATATAAAATTCTGAGTGACTGGGAAATAAACATCAGCAAGTAGAATCTGATGTATTCACTTTGTACTGACAACACATTTTCACACATTTAAAATGACAGATAACCTCAGGCTATATAAATGTGTTTTTAATCTTGATTTTATTCAGTCACTGACAACCATACAATATGTTACAATGTATACCACTGCAGAACTTTTCGATAGATTCTCACATAAATGTAGGAACACACCGTATGTGCTTCTCCATTGCACCCTGGAGACGCTAACCTGGCAGCACAATGCTTAATTAATTAAGAAGGGAGTGTCAGTTGCCCCCATGGACTCTGGGGTAATCATACAGGGCAAATTACAACACATTGAACAGCAAGCTGGGACAGCGAAGCCATCAACACTTGTCATCGTTGATTAATTTCTCCATATAGATCCTGACACTGCTGTGCATGTGTAAACTGTCACAGTGCGCCCATGTGTCTATTCATCACTGCGGGGTAGTTGTGTATGTGTGTGTGTGTGTATGTGTGTCATACAAATTTATCTCCCAAAGCGCTATGCTTTTATATGAGGATCACAGGTGATGACTGACTGTGCCTAAAGTGTGTGTGTGTGAGCGTTTAGTGGGGTTTGTGTGTGTATGTGTAAACGTCTGCCTGCTGTTCACGTCGGCTTTATTGTTTATGTTTGGTGTTTATTTGTGTACGATGGGCAGAATATTAAGAATATAATAACGTCTGATAAGAACCAGTGACGCTCCTGATGACAAACAGCTGATTATGTCTTGGGACTTGATAGACAGGTTGGTTGGTTGGTTGGTGAGGAAGTGTATTGATTTGCCTTATTTGCCTTATTACCCAAAGCATCAGTCTTGGGAATGAGGGAACGAAGAGAGGAGGGGTGGGGAAATTAGCCAGACTCCACCTCTGTTGACGGACTGATTACTCTGGGGGTCCTGAGGAGAACAAATGGCCCCTGCCTGTCTACACACACAAACATATCACCTAAAACTGCCTCATACATTCTACCCTCTAATGCATATTTTTAAAAATTGATTCTCAATTATCAGCATATGTAAAAACGTATGCACTCCTTTAAAGAAAAAGGAAAACATGAACAAGATCTGAAAACTTATATTTTTGACAGACATCTTTTCACTTTTGTCAGCTTTGTTGGTTAAGTAATAAAAATTGAATGGTTCTATAGAAAAGTTGTGAAAAATTAAGGTCTTACCTGTTGCAGATTGATCTATGAACATTCTCTTGAGGTAATAACTAGACTTAGCAAAAAAAAAAAAAAAAGTAGGGACATTTGTGTTTTGTAGATTTCTTTATTGTAACAATGCTTCTTGGCAATACATCTTATACCAGGCATCTGATTGGTGGAAGCTTAAAACATGTGTCAATAGCAAAATGTTAAAGATTGGAGTCTTGTTAAGATGGCCAATCAACCAAACTATGATGACAGCCTGAGTGATGGCGTTACTAAAACGTCATGAAAAACATCAAAATTATTCCTTCAAGTTGACTATGTAGCAATTTTAAAAGTTTAAAAAAAAATTAAGCAGTCACGCCTATTTTTTATTATTGCATAAAGTTCCATCTGTATGTTCACTATAATTTTTCAATTTCATTTCCCTAATGCCACTGATTCCCATACTACCCAGTGATTTCTGTCTTAATCACATTTCACTGTAATGATCTACTTTCTTGAACATATTGATGAAACTGCTGCAATTACTTAGCTCAATATTTTGCACATTAGCCGGCCTTAGAAGTGTTTCACACATCCATTTATCTACCAGAGGTTTTTAAATGGCATCAAATTGCCCTCAAAGTGCATTCATATTTTATTCTATTGAGATATTGCTAGCCTGATGGTCTGCCAGTAATTCATAAGCATAAGTAGGAGTAATAGCCTGAGCACGAACTTTCCTGACAGGAAAGCTTTTTTTTTTTTTTTCCAATGGAACTGTTTCATCTTCCACTGCTGAAACTAATTTATTCAATTACCAGTTTCCCTGTCAAGAAGCTATGAAATATTGTGGCTGGTTTCCTGTAGACAGAAGAAAGACGCTGGGAAGCTTATTTTTTGTTATAGCTTTTTTTTTTTTCTTTTTGGGCTTTTTTTCCCCACAGATTCTGCATCATCACTTCTTCCTTGTAAGTGGGAAAGAAAATTACTTCAGTAAAGTGCTGAGTTCTGTGATGCCCCGGTCTATTTGGGTCACCTTAGGTGTGACCACCTCAGTTCTGCAGGAATGAGGTCACTTTTTTCTGCTGTTTGACCAAATTTTCTCTGAAGTTGGGACCAGGGTGTCTGATGTACTCTGGCATCTATTCTTACCCCTTTTCATTAAAAAACACTTCCATTTTATACTTTCTATTATACTCTTCTGACAGTAGTACACACACAAAAAAAAATCAAAGCCTTTGGCAGAAAAATGCTTTTGTTTTTTACCCCTCTTATTTGTTTTATTTTTAAAACTTTCACCTCTAATGGCCATCATACACCAATAGGCCTCCAACACGCACGTTACAGCAAGCCAATTCATATTGCAAGTCCTCCTCTCTTAACGGAGGTTAAAAATCATTATGTTTTATTCTGTTTTCTGACAGTGCTGTTCTTGGTTAAGGAAAGCCTTTGCTTCATTAAAGCACTTTGCTTGGATGGAGGGAAGAAGGCTCTGATGTGAGTGGGATCAATCAATAACCATCTTCCCCTCGCCTTACTGTAAATGTGCTGAAGTATTTATGAATTAATTGACTTCCCTCATCGAAATAAGAGGAATCTACCACCATCTCCTGTGGTGTGGAGGTCACAAGCAGTCTTGGTAATAAATAGAAGACGACTCTTTTTATCACAGCAGAGTTGGCGGTTAATGCATCTTAAATGTTGATAAAGTGACATCTGAAATTGTATCGTTATTGAATATTTTATTTGCTTGTTACTCACATTTGTGCACTTATCTTCTGTTGTGCCGTTTCTTTTTCTCTCTGCCACTCACTGAATAAAGTGTTTAAGTGTCCTGCAAAATCAACTTGGTCAATTAACTCCCCTAAACATTCATTTCTTGTATAAATATTTCAGCAAGGACCGAGTTATTCTTTTCCATGTCAGATGGAACAGTTGTTTTTGTAGACGGGATTCTGTGGAGAGGTTGTGAAAAACATTACATTACTTGTTGAAGAACACTTTATGTAGAGGAACAGGAATAAGCTCTGACCAGAGAGTAGAGCCAGACCAAAGCAGACTGATGCCGTTCAAAAACTATTTTATTAATAGTGATTCAGAGTAATGCAATCTTTATATTTTGTCACTTTTGCATGTTAAAAAATATTTTAAAAAACATACTATGAGTAAAACTACTCATTCATGGCAGCATAAAAGTTAGGGTTATTCAAAATATATTTTCCATCTGTATACTTAATATACTTAAATATGCATACATGTCTGAACTCTTATGAACCAAAGTTTTGCTTTCAGCATGGATATTATTAATGCACTGTAAATAATAGACCACCACAGTTTGGAGAAGAATTACATTTTGGGGCACCTCACAGGGCAGTCTGTGCTTGGAACGATCTAAATCATGCGATGTCACAGATCTCAGTTTAAATGATTTTTGCCTCCCTGCTCATGGTGTAGGAGACTTCAACACTTGGGTGGTATTGAAGGAGGAGGTAGTAAAAAGGCTTTTTTTTTTAAGGAAACATGTTGAACAAGCTTCTTCCACTGCCATAGTTTAGAAACCACGGGTGGAGAACAGCGTAACCAACAACCCTGAGAAAACATTGTGGTTTGACCACCACTTATGATGCTGAACTGGATATGAAAAGATAATGATGAGGGTTGTTCTCAAAGGTCTGACTGCAAGCAAACACACTCCAGACTGCTTTTTTACAAATGCAAAGAATAGATGAAACTCGTACCACTCAGAAGCAAAACTTCAATTGACAGACAAAGAAAGATAGACAGATCTGTTCATACTTTATTAGAAAAAATATATATGTTTTGTCTTGAACACTTTCCAGCTGTGACAGTAACTCTTTTTCCTAAAAGTTAGACCACACGTGAAGCCCTTTAACTCCTGACAAGAAGTCCAGGAATTATTTTTAGAGCAAAAACTTCACCAGTTTCACTTTTTCTGTCAAGATTTATGGTCCCCTCTCTCAACGCTAATGAAAAGAAACATCTGAATGAACTAAGAATACCAGCCACCTACATAGAAAATGATACTGTGAGACATGGAAGACGTTTTTGAATGAAACACAAATCTTAAGCAGTTGCTTTCCTGGTTTTATGTTTAATTTTGATTTAGCAAAGAGGCTCCATTTTTTTCTTTTATTATGTGCAGTATTTTCTTTAGTTGACAACAATTCAGAAACTGTCTTATGAAAGGGATTGGACTGGGAGGAAATAAAAGCGTGCCAAGGCAGATCCTGGCAGAAATTAAACTTGTGTGTTTCTGTGTGGGGGGGTGTTTGAGTGCACTGGTTGCAGGTACTTAAAATAAACAATACTTAGACTTTTCAATATGTCTCATTTTTTATGTGTGTTTGGGTGATTGCATGAGAGTACCATTGTTTCTGAGCCACAGCATGGCTTCACAACCCGTTTTTTTTATTATCAATTTGAGACCAATTGTAAACTGGTATACAAGTGTGTGTGTCTGTCTGTGAGTTAACTGCCCTATCTGCATCCTCTGTCCCATTTCCGTCAGGACAGTTCCAAAATAACTGCTCTCCTTCCTCAAACTCACAAATCAGTTACACACACACACACACACACACACACACCCACACGCACACACAATTACACATGCTGCTTCCTCTAAACATTGGAACACATCAATCAAAACCGATCGTGAGCTTACTATCTCTTCCTGAGACAATCAGAAGGAACCAGACAAAACAGCATACAGATACACATCAATGACATGTATGTTATAACTGATCAAATGTGGCCGTATTCAGCCCCATGTCAAGATATGTAATCAGAGACAATAAAAATGAATTTTCCAATCTTCTCCTTTTATCTTGCATTAAAAGGCTTCTTGTGCGCTGACTGGTTGCATTGTTTGAGCTGCACAAAAAGATTCATTCACCTGTTATGGTTGCAGAATGTACCCCATAAACCACCCACTAACAATAAAACTTGTTTCAAATTTCAATCAAGTTTGGGATTCCCATTTTGGTAATCAATACTGTTAGTCAGTAAATGTTGCTCATTTTGAATCTGAACTGTTGATTGCTGGTCACATAACATTATCTATGCCTCATTAATTTGGATATGGTCATTTCATAACATTTAAAGCTTATTTTCTTTACTGAGAATCAGTTGAGCATAGCAATCTGAAACTTTTCTATTAGAAAAACAATGTTCTTCTGTTCTCAGAATCAGTCAGTGCAGAAAAAATAGTTCAGGCATTTGAGAAAAAACATGTTAGTAACTCGTGTTTTAAAAAATGCTGGATTTATTTTTTTAAAGATTGCATAACCACTGAAGTGTTTAAAGAGCTTCGGACCACTGTATATGTTAAAACCCAGTTGTTTAATGGCAGAAACACATAAATGGAAGGAGGGTTTAAACTATAATGTATTCCATGAAGGAAAAATGTACTTTTTGCAGATTTTTACGTGTTCATGTGAAAGATATTTATGTGACGGCCTTCTGGCCAAAAATATAATCAGAGTAATCTGTGCTACAACGTCTTAGCAGTTTGTGTCAAGTTTCTTCGCACCACTCAACACCCACGGTATATACATGTTGAATGCAAACAGTTACAGCCACATAACGTTGGACCTCTGGATCACTTTACCCCAGGAAGGGAGTCTTTTCCTAGGGCGGCTGTAAGAACTCCTCGCGGTTCTCCTCCTACCCCCCACCATCTCTGGCTGCACAAAGCCGGCAGGGCTCCCAGTGCTAGACCCTCTAGCCTCCACAGATATTTCCTGAGGAAAACACATCACCTCAGGCTAGACCCGTCGGTCGGCCCACTGTGCTGAGGCAGCAGCAGCCCCAGCCCACAATCCACCACAGGCTTCAACCTCACTCCCTTTACTTTCTTCTCTCTTCCACTTTTTCAGTTTCTCCTCTTTGTTTTTTTCTTAGCATCTTTTCATTCATGTTTTTGTTGCAGCTTATGAAAATAAACTGTTGTGCCAATGACTCTGGAATATTTACTATTTAAAAGCATGAAGAATTGACATCTTTATATTCTGGGAGATTTATTCCTTTTTATGTGGCAGAAATGAATGATCTTTGAAAATGAATCTCAGTTTTTATAGGCTTTGTTATTGCTATTTATTTATTTCTTACAGAGATGCTTCTAGGCAGTTGGCTTTAAACCTTCAAAGGTAAAGCATTTTTCAGCACTGCTGTCACAATGTTCATTTAACTACAGACATGTTTAATATAACTGAGAAAACCAGCCATGCTTAACTCTAAACGAAATTATCAGTTATATTGTAATAACTCTGGCACTTCTACTTCCTGTCTACTATCAGATATAATCCTTGTCAGGGCCACACACTAAATGCTTTGACTGCTGCTTCACTTAAGTTACAGTAAATATTGTAACATTTTATATAGTTTATTTTCTTCCTATTTCATCTTCTTTAAACAGGAGAGAAAAAAAGAACATGTATACTTTTTGGAGATTTTTATTCTTTTCCCATCACTGAGGATGACTCAACATCCATCAACATGTATGGAAGCTGCAGCGCAAAGGAAGGACCTGATGATGTGTTTTATTTTACTAGTAGGGTGGGAACTGAGTGTCTGGGGCAGTAAAACTGTGAGGACATGTTCAACATATTGATACCACCTCAGGAAATCCCATGGACTCCATGTGTTTTCATCTCCCTGTCTCACTCTTTGTCTGTCTGTTCCCAGGTCTCATATATATGTGCTGCTTTTTTCAGTTTTGTGCATATGTTTTCTGGTACCTACGGGAGACGCAACAGGTGATGAGTGCAAAAGCTTCAGCTATTGAAATGTTATAATTTTCATTGTAAATCTTGAGCAAGAAACTTTTTTTTTTTACTTTGCACGCTTGAGGGAACATTTTAGTGTTAATAAAGTCCCACAAATATAAAAAAAATGCTAAAACTCAGCAGAAGATTAAAACAATGATTGTGACAAGAATTAAAATCAAATCAAACTGAAATAAAGATAAAATCAATACCAAAGATGTTTTCAAAACTCCCCAAGAGAAACTTTAATGTCTGTTTATGCAGGACATTTTTATTTATCTTCACCTACATACTATCCTAGGTTTAGTGTCATTTTTTGTAGTTGTTTCTTTAACAATTTGAAATCCCTGAATTGCATTGAATTAATTAAAAATCAAATAACAGTCACACACATCAGAACCCAACAGAATAATTTGCCAGACCAAATATGTTTTAAAAGGCGATGTTTAGTTCTGTATCAAAACTAGAAGTCTGACATTTTCTTATAGATTTAGAATTCTCACAAATCTCATTTAATTTAGTTTGACTCACTGGCCCCAGTTTAATTTGGGATGCAAACTGCTTTGTGGATGTTTGACATAGGTCAACTTTCCACTTTAGATTCTCAGGCAGGCCAGATGAAGTCAAGGCAAAACTGTCCATAACACCTCTGAGTCTATCTCATCCCACGTCAGGACAATCCCACTTAGCATGAAGAATGACTCCATCTGTCCTCCGTCTCATTTTTCCTGTCCAGACGCCCTCACTGGCCCATGCCTACATCCCTATCGACCACTGTGATTTGTTGGTGTTCAGTTCCAGGAAAGATAATTGATTTAATTGGAGGTGATGAATGACAGGATTTTATGGCGCATAGATCATAAGTTGGTGACATTCTGGGGAATTATGAGGAAAGTTTGTGGGTCAATAGTTGGGATGATCTTGTTTGGGTTTGGTAGGTCAGTGCTGAAGAGGTTTATTCAAAACCTTGCTGAAATGTCCTTGGGATATGCTATGATTTGGTTAGCAAAAAATAAATAAAAAATTGGAAGCTTTATTTAGATTATGTTCTAATCTGTGTGAGGGCTTTGGACCTCAGCTGCAGACACAGGGAACACAAAAGGATAAAATAAAAGACTTTCATGACACATAACAAAGAGGTGGCATAGCAGCAAAACTTGCTAAGGTGGTTGGAGACAGAATATATAGAGCAGAGGAAAGTGGAAAGTGGAGACATCTGGGCTGATTGGTGATTAGGAACAGGTGTGAATGGCACTGACTGAAAAACACTAAGAAGCTGACTGAGGGTGAAAGGAATAAATGACACAGGGAACACAGAGAAGTTAAACAGAAATAAGAAAATAGAGCAATACAAAGACAATAAAATACAGACTGAGATCTGAAAAACAAAGACTGCTGAAACATTAACCAAAAAACAAGGATCATGACAGATTAGATTAATACAAGTATTATAAAACAATGACAGTCCATTTTTTTATTGACAAATCATGTTGCAATCCAACAGGTTATGGGTTACCAATGTATAGTTTTATTACAAATAAAACAAATATAAAAAATAAAGTATAAATCACCTGATAAACCAGGACTCTTTCAGTTCCAGACCAAAAATCACCTTCTACACCTCTATACCTGACAACATGCAGGATAAAACAATGACGCTGTTTTTTCTCTCTTTTTTAATTGTTTAATTATTAACTCTGAGGATATATCAGTCTATGAATGTATTTTTTTTATAAACACAATGCAAACACACACACAAATCCTACAGGAAGACCTCAATGTGATCTAGTTTGATAGATATGTACCGATTGCTGTTTTGCAGTTTACAGATGACATTTTAAGATATGTCTGTGAATTTGGAAACAAGGGATGAAAAAGCTTAATATGCAAAGCATTTCTGCAGAATCCAAATGTACTTTTATTGTGGAAAAAGTCAGCTTTGGCAACAAGTTTTTATGTTACAGACAGCCGACTTGGCTGCCTCAGGATATACATAAAATTGAAACCTTGGAAATAAAAAAAAAAAACTTCTTTAAAAACTCCCACAAGAGTACAATTTGAACTCAAAGAAGAAAAAAAAATTTCAATAAAAAAAAAACCTAAAAGTCACATTTGTAGAAGGTAGAAACAACAAATAGTGTTGAGAAGTAAAAAAACAAAAAAATACAATAATCTCAACACAAAATATTGGACCTCCTAAATTGTGTTTTGATATATGCCTTCTCAGCCTGCAACGTTACCTTTTTTTTTTATTTTAGAAGGTTAGGAAGAGGGAAAATAGAAAAAAATGAAAAAGCAATGGTTGAAATGCAAGGAATTGTTTTTTTTTATTTTATTTTTTATAACTGACCACTAGAATGAAAGCAAACATTTTACATTTCAGAAAGTGTAATGACGGGAAACAAGTTAAGGCACAATAAATAAATGAGAAATAGCAAGGTAAAGAGCTAACTTCTAAGCTAACACACACAAAAAAATCAAAAGATAGTGATTGATTAAAAGAGACAAAAAATAAAAGTAACCAAACTAAAAGAAATAAAGACAGGATGCAAGAAGGGTAAAATAATGACGTTAAAAGGGACAAAAAAAAAAAAACATTGTAGGGTGTATGCTACCAGGATCCAGTTTCCACATTCTTCCTATCACCACACCTAAATCCTTAATTGCGCGGCCGCAGAGAAAGCGCTGCAGAGACCACAGCACTGCAGCTAGCTGGTGTTTAGCTGCCGACAACTGTTTTGTTTTAACTGGTCAGCGAGCCCGTCTGCATACAACTTTGGTTTTGGAGTGTGCAGGAGAAAAAGGGAAAAGAAATGAAAAATAATACCAGGAAAGTGGGAGAAACAAATGAGAGAGAATCCTTTTCGGAATTCCAGCTTGGCATGGGTAACTGAGAAAATAAATACGAACTTAAACACGAATCAAATCTCCTCCATACCATCAGCATGTTTTATAAAGATGGAATGGTGCCTAACATTTATCTAATCATGCTGAAATGAAGGTTTTACAGTTAAATTTACTTTGTCTCATGTATTAAGACAATTGGAACATTTGAACTATGTACATAATATATACATTACCATCTAACCAAACACTGGAAAGTTCCTCTGCTCCTTTCTGTTTGTTAATAATAGTTCATCTTTTAATAATTAAAGTTCTCACATTTAACACTTTCCACTTGTAATGCTTGTGAGTAAAGCAACAACATTAAGCAATGAAATATTCTGATCTGACCTCCCCTTTAACACTGAAACAAACTAAGCATCTGAAACAAAAGCGACTTCTAATCTTTGGGGCTGGAGGCCGATGTAAATGTATATTTATGTTTTGGGAGTGCGCGTGACATTAAGATGAGCTGTTTAATTTGTATGTAAGAATGGGATCTAGCTGTCTGTGAAATAGAAAACTCAGCGAGAACATCATTTTCCTGGAGGATGACAGGCCTCAAGCCCACCACACCCCAACCACTCCACCTGACACGCAGTTTCTGATCAATAAACCTCTATTTTCTCCCCCACACAAGGTTTCCCATTCAATACAGCTGCCACTGGCTTTAAAAACATAGAAGCATGATCCATTTATTATTGGCTGTTACTATGATCTATCTGCTCACCCCGATCTCTCCACCACCCCACCTTTCTTTATGTTGCTGCCTATTGGGGAAAGCGGGTTCTCTTTATTTCCTGCTTATGCTGCTTATTGACAAGCCATCACTAAAACCCATCATTCACTCTGCACTATACGTGAAAGGGGGAGATGTATGGCATCTTGTTTGGAAATGTATGCGATTTAGATGGTTTTGCTTGAAGTTCATATGGGTAAAGCTTTTTGCATTTTAGATGGTTTACCAGTCAATTTGTGCAGTGCATCACAGTGCATAGATATCAGAAATAACCCCCGAGAAATATCTGACATTGTTTTATGTCAACATTAAATTATGGGCAACTTATTTTTTCCCCCCTTTTCGTTCATTTTAGGTGGAAACTTATGAAAAATATAAAGAATACATTGTTTTTCCAAGAAATATTGGTATCACTGATCACCCGATGATACAATTTTTTTTTTGAAAGTAGCAAACAAGAAAAAAAGGAAAAAAATGGCATCCTATGACACAAACACTTAAACATCACCTTTAAACTTGCTTACCACAGGATGTTTTAGCTGGTCAGCGGAAAAAGATTAAGGCAACCGTTTTGTCCAGATGATGAATAGGCTAGGCTGACCGGTGACTTCTTTCTCTCCTTTTATACTCTCTCTTTCTTCCTTCCTTCTGTCTTTCCCTTCCTTGTCCCTTTTCACGCAAAAGCCACTATTTGTTCCCTCATGGTGAGAGAAGAAGACTGATTTCACCTGGTGACTGATTTATCAGTGTCAACTTGAAGTAAAACACTTCAAAGTCATGAGTACCTGAAGACCAACTGCACAAGAGATGAGAAGTGTCATTTATATTTGCTGGAGTCTCACGTAAAGGCAGCTCCTATATATCACCACAATAATCAATTCTGTTTGCACTTTGAGACAAAGTACTTAATTTTCCACTTTTATCGTTGCTTATTTTTTGAAGTATTCTTAAATTGAACAAGTGAGAGTATAAACCACATGTGCATGATTTCCCCTTTGGGCTTTAAGAGGAGAAAGCCGAGATTCATTTTCGCCCCGACCGACATGTCTGCTGTCCAAACTTAAAGAGCTGGCTTGAGGTTTGCTGTGACGAGTTTGCAGGTGTAACAAACCAAGACCCACTCCCTCTTCAAGCGGCCTCCAAACCACCTCATAAGGGCGCTATAATTCATTGAGGTCCAGGCCTCACCCAGTGATGTTTGAGGCCTGTGGGTGGTCCACAACACGGTTACAACAGATACTGATATTAAGTGACTGCACTGTACATGTATGCTCTGCAGGAAATACATTAAGTATATCTCTTTCCTTTTTTAGTTCTGTATCTGGGACAGAGCTCTAAAAACATACAAACTCCTGTTTTCTTGCACTAAGACAATTAAAACTCAGCTCTTACTATAGAAGCAAACAAGTTAAAGATTTCTAAGTACTGTAAAACATCAGTTAGATAATAAGGTAAAGCCAAATCCCAATTCTTAGAACTACTCCTACTTTCACCCATGAGATGTGACAATAAATTCAAAATTATACATTAAAAGCATTAAATATGTTTACTGTATTCGAAAGTTAAAAAAATATGTTTTTTGGGGGGATTTGCAGTTTGCTGCATTCTGCTATTATTTACATTTTATACACCATCCTGACATAGGATTGTAGTAAGTGATCGGTTTAGTTAAATCACCTGTGTAGAGATGAAATTTATTTCTAGTGAGCAAACAAAAAAAGAGCTCTTGTAAGGCAGGGCGATATTTATAACACCAAAAATCCATCTATAATGGATTGTGGTTAGTTAATGCAACCCCTAACTTCCCCTCACTCCCATGTGCTCTCGTGTGCCCTTTTCGTTGAGTTTAGAGATTAAAAGAAAAGAACAAAAGAACATAAATTTCCAGGAGCAAATTCCTCCAGTCAAAAACAGGAACCAGTCACAGATAATGTTTCCTTGTGTCTCCATGACCAAACATTATGCCACAGTTAATGGTTAGGATCTCTGTATTTACTCTCCATTAAGTCTTAGCACACACACACACACACACACACACACACACACACACACACACACACACACACACACACACACACACACACAC
>JAVKLF010000083.1:6037283-6049664 GCA_034783495.1 Millerichthys robustus | reverse complement strand
GTAGATGGAAGTGCCTTGAAGGACCTACTTCTCATTCTCTAGACCTCATTAGCTGCTGATTTATCTCCCCCTCCTACCTCCTAATGCTCTTTGGTGGGTGGATGTGTCGTGTGTGAGTGTGTGTGTCAAAAGGAGGTACTGCGTGGAACAGAACAAAATAATATTTTCGACAGATTAGCGTCTACAGAGAAATGTAGTCTGAAGGATTAAATATTTTAGACGGTGTTTTTGTGCAGAAGTGCCAAGTATACACAAGAGCTGTGTCACCCTGGAGTCACCCACTGTGAGCACACTCGACCTAGGGTCAAACAGATTAATAAAAGATCTCACAGACACACACAGAAAAAGAGAGAGCTTTGAACTGATTATATATTCTGCACTCCCTTGCTTCATAATCATGATGAGTGCACGGAGTCTTCTAGTTTGCCATTATCCATTTAGCAAATTTTTGTCTTGTTCTGCAATAATCCCCTCAAAGCCCCAGTGAGCTTATTATTGTCAAGAAAAAGTGCTTATAGCTGTGCAGAAAGGTGGGATTGTGGAAAGGTGGGCAATGTATTTTGCACAAAGAATTAATAATAAAAAAGAGTTCTTGTCTAACAAAGAGGATCTTATTTTGAATTTAAAGATTGCTTACCCCCATACACCCCCAAAAAATATTTAATACTGAGCTGAAGACATTATATCTTGATGAAATTCTAAAAAACACAGTGAAGTTGTTGCGTAAAGTAATTGTAGCTCTAACACAGCTATAGCTGCCCTACATAATTCATTGACTCCTGGGGAAACAAATCTCTCAAGAGAACAACCTTCTTGCTTGTACCTGATTCCCTCTATATGCTCATCCCAGGAGACAGTTCAGTAGAAAAAAAAGTGAAGATGGGGGTGAGAGGAGGGGGTGTGGGGGACATTTCATCATGCATTTTAAGCCAAGTGAAAGTGAGCCACAAACAAAAGAGTCAATTTCTAATACAATCCCCTGATTAACGAGGACACCAATTGCCCAAACCATTGTTTAAGAAACCATTCCATATCGGAGGGATTTGGACTTTTTTGTGTGCATGTGTCTCCTGACTGACTTTTACATTATAAAACTGTTTTGATTCAAACTTAAAAGACACCAAATCAAATGTTTTGTGTCTGTCATTTCTTTCCCTCGATTAAAACGTCCCTGCTAAACATTCTCGTGCTTCTTCCTGCAGATGTGAAGAACCTGGAGAACTTCCACCTGGTGGAGAGTGTTCAGGAGCAAGTTAATGCGGCGCTGCTAGACTACGTCATGTGTAACTACCCCCAGCAAACGGACAAGTTTGGCCAGCTGCTCCTCCGGCTGCCTGAGATCCGAGCCATCAGTCTGCAGGCCGAAGAGTACCTTTACTACAAACACCTGAACGGCGACGTGCCCTGCAACAACCTGCTCATTGAAATGCTGCACGCAAAAAGAGCTTAACGGGGGGACTGTCCCAGCCCCAGAATGCAGCTGCAAGAACAATTTTTTCGTGCTGCCCAACAATATGTTTAAACCAAACCAAACCTCCAACTCTAACTTAACTGTATGATGATGAGGAGGGTGGAGATCAGAAACTCTTATTTATACTGAGCTCATTTTGAACTTCAGGACTCACAATGTGCATAGGCATCACAAAGATCCCTTTATTGTATCATATCAAAGAAGACGACAGAAAAGGCAGTGCTGAGAGGACAAAAAAGACAAACACTTGAAACAAACGCCACGTTTTCATGGCAATATCTGCTTCACCGGGACTATCGGGCTGCCAGGTTCAACTGAAATAATTAACAGCCCCTCTTTGTGTTTTAGCACTGATTTTTGTCGGGAAATGAGGCTCAGTACCACTGCCCATCTTTCAAACAGCTTTGTAACTACAAGTCGGCGATCCTCTTGTGTGTTCTTTCAGTGAAACTGTGTTCCAGTCATTGTCGGTACTGTAAAGTCAAACGGACATGCAGCCAACAAGGCAAGAGACTTCTACCTACCGCAAAATCTGTTTTCTGAACTCCCACGTGTCGTCTACATCTGTAGCTTGATCTGAATGAGAAGGGAGGACTGGTGATTTAAAATAGGTCCACAATAGGAACATGGAGTCATTATTGAACAAAATGCTATAGGCTTATTAGAAAAAGATGCATTTTTCTTTTGCAATGGAAGTCATTAGCTTATTCTGGTTACCTGGTTGCTCCTCTCATCTCATCCCACATCCCCAGAATCCTCTTTATCTATGTACCTCAGACAGAGCAGTGTTGATTAAAGTCATTTAATAAAGTCTGCTAGATGACTGTAATCCTAGCCCTTTTTCGTGGGGGATCGGAATCGGAGCAATTCTGGGGATGGGGAATGATTGACCCAATCCTTCTGCCAAAGAGAGGAAAGGAACAACTAATAACTTCATAATCAGTGTTAGAAACAGGGGGGGAAATTGTGATGTCACGGTTTTGTGAGTCTTGCCTTATTTCATCACCGTGCTAGCTAACATGCAGATGTGAATAAGACTATGTACAAATATATAAATATATATGAAGTATTAATGTTGTAAAAAAAATAAAATAAAAGAATGAGTAATTCAACAGGTGTTTACATTCATGTGGTCATATGGGAGAGAACTGTGACAAAGCGTAATTTGCTATGATTTCCTTAAAAAAAAAAAATGAAATCAGTTAAATGAGAAAAGGATTCCTCTTATTTGTTTTGTTTGGTGTGTGTACAGTGTTCAATTTTCTTTTTTATGTTCTGAACAGTACTTAAATTATGTCGTGAGACTCTAAAATCAAAGGGAAAAAAAAGAGAATATTAATTTGTGTCTGCTGATATTCAAATTTTTGTTTTTTTAAGCATTGCTGTCAAAGAATTTTGTTTCATTTAGCATTTTTTTGTAAATCTCCTTAACCTTTTTTTTATTCACGGTTCCTTAACTTTTATTGATGTACAGTATGTCACTGGTTACGCCTAATAATAATGAAGATAATTTATTGCGTCGCTGGGTCTCCATATTTGTGTTACATGACGTGAGGTTTCCAAGCCAGAATAAATTTGTTTACTGTAGCATGCTCTCTGTTTTGTTTCCATGAGTGGTTTTAAGATGCAGGTCTGGAGCAAAATTACAATTTCTTTATTTTCAGTTTTTTAAATGTTAATGCAGATCTGTACATTTAACTAAGCATTGCATGTAAGGTGATAACAAAATAACTGTGCCACAACAATTTTTCTTATTGGATATCAACCTGAAAAATAACTCCTTCTGGTTTCCTCTTCTACCAAAGACTGCACATTTCCTCTGTGAGTTGTAAGTTTTAATTCTTGTGCCCAAATTTAGACAAATGAAATATCTTTTTTCCTCACGACAGTCTGCATTATTCTGAAGCTGAGTTTGTCCTTGTGTGGAATACAGTAGTTGCTGCTGTTTTATCAAAGTGTCCCTTATTCTGCCTCCTGCAACAACAACATGTGGTGTTCAATCATTTTGGTAAACAAGCCATTCATTGTCAAAATTATTTTTAGTGACATGTTTCGTGTACAAAATATTCACCTCAGTCCAGTGTCAATAAGGTGCCTCTGATTCTGAACTTTACCATCGGTTTCTCTCCTTTATTGTGTCTCCTGGTCAGACAATCTTCATCATTCATTTAAATCCAGCTCAGATACCCAAAAAAGTAAACTGCAAACCACCATACAGGTCTGCTAAAGCCAAATGAGCTACTCTTTCAATCTGTGTCACTATAGATGTTTGGAAGAAGTATGTTTGGTGACTTTGCTGTCATAATCCAGCTGTTTGATTTAAAATAATGTAAACCAGTGGTTCTTAAACTTTCCATACCTTGCACATTTTAAAACATCCCTCCCCAGAAATTTTTTTTTAAAAGACATTACAACTGGACGTCTATCTGTAGATGAAGATATTTTACCTCCCATCCAAAATATTTTCTTAATTCTTAACTTAAACATTTTCTCTCCTTGTCTAGTTTAAAGTTTGGAACTTCACACTTTTAAGTCCCAAATATTTGCAATGAGTCTTTACACCTTTATCTCTAAACTGAACAATTCAGTTGAATCTGCAATATATATATATATATATATATATATATATATATATATAATATAACTATATATATTTTTTTTTTAAAACATCAATGGGGAGATATTAGGTTTAATTATTTAATTTCCTTTTAATTTGTCTGACTTTTATCCCTACTGCTGAATATCCAAACGTTATGATCAGGACTTGTTCCTAGCCAGAACCAGAGGGGATCTTTTTAAGACTGACTTCTTTCACATTTCAATAAATATTAATTATACCAACAGATTATCAGTTCTTCTAAAAATTAATGCTACTTACTTCTATTTTGCTTGTTTAATACTAAAAACAACAGAATACATGATGTGCAATTGCAGTAACATAACTTGAAGGAATAAGACATTAAACAGTTCTGACTGAAAAAATGTATAGAGTTGCAGTAGAATAAGTCAATTTTTATTCAACATTCACATGGTGACATCTAAAGAAAATGTGTTCAATGGTTACAGATGAAGATAACAAAATAAGTGTCCTCAGCAGAAAAATCCTGCAGATAAATCACAGTTACACATCGAGTAGTTCACACAAACAGGACAATGTGACATTTTATGTAGAGAAAACAAAAAGCTAAAAACTTAGTAATTAATGTAGGACATTGTATTTTGATTGTATACCAAGTTAAAAACAGTTTAAAAGATTTGTTGAGTCCTTCACTGAAAGTACTTCTAGATTAGAACAAAAATTGTAAAATATATATATATAAAGATGGACACAAATATAAACATTATTACCGACTCCAGACAACAATTTTTAAAGAGTAGGGGAAAAAAGGGATGATTAGAAAAAAATGTAACTATTTAGTTTTAAGTACAAATCATTCTCACTGTGAAACATCAGCAAATATGCAGTCAGCCATGTCAGTCTACATCTACGAGGTCGTGGCTTTTTGGAGACGAAGGACTGCGAGGAAAACAGGAAGCTGCAAACTCAAGCTCCATGGGAACATGAAGAATACAGCCAGGTGGCAAAGCATCCACTTCTACAGGAGACCTCTGCATGTAGGAAACGACCAGAAACTTTTCTGAACTGTAACTTTAGATAAACATTTGCTTACACTTATATCATGAAACTCAAATATCAAAAGAGGACTATTTACATGTGATATTTAATAAAACTTCTGTTTGAACTTTTGATTAAACTCCCACAACAGTACAGATGTCATCCTCAAGTAATTTATAATTTCAATTAAAAGCACATCATTTGTTGAAACTTGCTATTACAAAATGGTTTTCATTAGATTGTGGTTATTAACTGTTCTTTGCAACTCTAATCTCCTCCTTATGTCTGTCTCTCGGGTACTTTTATCTACATAAAATGCATACATAGTTTTTAAACTCAATGAGAAGTTGTAGTAGACTATAACCTTTTTACAGTTTCAGGAAATAAAACAATAATAGGTCCAAGGTTTTTGGTAAACTTCTGCTAAAAATGTTAAAATGCAACCCTACAGATAACTAAATATAGTTAAGTAAGTGATATGAAGACTTGTCTGATAGCTGAGGTAGTACAGATGTTAGAAGTGTTGACGTAAAGCATTAAAAATGCCAGTCACAGACAAGCAAGCGGCCAGCTCGATTCCCGGCGCACAGCGCTGCAGTTCTCACTTGGAGCTTGGCTTGCAGTGCCTGGCCTCCTGCCTGTAAATGTGTTAAACCTGCTTTCACTCGCTCTGAATTTGTATAAATAATGTATATACATTTATACACAGACTCTAACAAGTGCAGCCTCAGGTGAAAATATTCAGAAATGCATGCTCTGCGCATCCCCGAAGGTGGACATCAGCTCCAAACCAACTAACTCAAAAGATAACCACAGAGAGAAAAACACACACACACAACTTGCCAAAAGCAACACAAACACACAGAGCTAGTTCTTTGCTCTCACATACAGTCCTGTCAGTTTCTAAACAAGTTTTCCTTTCCATCACACAAACAGCCCCAAGTTGCGTCTGCCAGTGTTATGTGAAGCTTTTAAACTCTGGAACCACATCACTCGTGTTTACAGAGATGTGCTTGTGTGCTTCCCTGCATTGTCAAGCAGAGTCAAAGCGAAAGAGACTGCAGGGAGGGGGGAAAAAAACAGCAAAGCTTTGGGAAGTGTTCCAAGATTGTGGGAAAATGTGAAAGCAAATGCTGGAATAAATATATTTGCTATGAAGTCCAGTACGAGGCAGGCCCTGAGGCTCAACAGCTCACATGGTGGCCAAACCTGTCTTGACATAAAGACACAAATCAGGGACTTTATATCGGATCACAGAACAGCTTTTTTTTTTCTTTTACTGTATATTATTTGTCTTTATTGGAATTTGTTTTCCAGATTACAACTATAAACTTAACCATAAACTGTAAAAATATCACATGGGAAAGTTTTTCTGCTGATTTTACTACATAAAACAGAGAAAGTAAACAAACGGGTAGAAAAAATATAACAGTTCTAAAGAATTTTCTGAGTTAAGAGTTTAACTATTTTACTTTTACCACCAAACTCTTTGTAAAACACATTTTTGAAAATCTTAAAAACATCCTGCTTGCAATTTGTATTTCTTATTAATACAAATTGGTTCATTATTTATGCATTACAAAAATAAACCTAGTTGACATGCACAGATGAAGAGCATAGAAAAAGAAGAAAAAAAACTAAACAGAACAAGTCTTCAGAGAAGCGATTAGCCAACCTTCTAATCACTTACACCAAAAAGCAACCGGGGAACCAATTGTTCGGCGGCCTGATGGACAAACTTTAAAAATGTAAAGATCAAATTATTAAGCAAGCATTGTTAAAGGGAACACTCTTGATTATTATGCAAAAGCTTCACTATGGCATGCAAAACAAATACACTAAGGTTTGGAGATGGAAGGGTTCGAAGGCCGCTGCTGTTTCATTTCAAAGCATGCATTATACATCATTGTGCATAAAGAGGAAGCCTACAGCATTACAGTGTTTTTTTTCTACAATGATTATCCTTTATTAGTCATTAAAAAAGATCGAGAGAGGGGGAAAAAAATAAAACTTTTAAGCACCTGAACCTCGCTGCCAGCATTCCATTAATTGCCTGCACAAAGGGTAGAGCCTTCGGAGATTTTTCAATTTCAAAAAATGAGGAGCATGCATTCACTCGTGCTCATGTTATATCGGCACTTAAATCCTACAGAGCTCACATAAAAAAGAACTCAAGGTTGCATCCAATTGAAAGCCTCCAACTACAGCCACTTTAGAAATCCATTTAGCGAGCGGGGGGTTAGAACGTCTAATTCAAACAGAGTCGTCCTGTTAAAATGGTTGCACCAATATCTTTACAAAAATATAAAAAAATAAATAAATACACACAGTTCTCTTCTGTGTTTGCTTGGCTCCATTGTGGGAAATATGAACCTGGCTCATAGAAAGCTGGCAAGACACAAAGAATTAATCTTGCCAGACCTCAGCCAAGTGGTGAAGGTGAATGCTGGTGAATGACTGCATGTGGAATCTTGACCTTTCTTTAGACAAAATGAAAAGGCGTGCTCTATGGGAGTGACAAAAAGAGGTATGTAGTGTCTGTAATAATGTGACAAAATACATTTCAAAGCACTGTTCATCAACTTCAGAATCCCATTAAAACATTAAATTTATTTGTAGTGTGACCTCTGAGCATTTTCGTGTTAGATGACACAATTAAAAATAATAATAGTAAAAAAAAATCTTTCCGAGAACAAAATTACAATAAGAGTTTAAGGAATAATAATGAGCTATTAGAATTTAAGTTTAACTTGCTGTTTGAGCCACTACATCCCTCTGCAGTTTACATAAATCATTTGATAGTGAACAGTTTTTAGTTGCTGTCAACACATGAAACGTGAAAAGCCTCCAGCAGAAAACACAGCAGGATACACGATGAACAGGTACGTTCGTTAAGTGGCTTGTTGATTTTCAGAGTAAAGTTTTGCTCATATTAATTACACTCTTGTTCAACTAAGATACTGTATGTTTCAAGTGTTTCCTTTTACTTTCTCAACAATTTTATTGATACTGAGCTCAAAATTGGGTTAATAGCTGAGGCTCATCCCTAACACATACGCAGGGTATACACGTCGTGCAACATCCAAACTATGGAATTAACTTTTACAGTCACACTATGTTAACCAATTATCTTATGAACCATTAGTCAGATTTTACTGAAACTTTCAGAAAGAAATAACTTGATGTATATTCACAACTTGTTGCCATTTTGAATGAACCCAAATCACGATCGCTGCCACAGCTTATCTACCATTGCCAATATAAAAATGACTATAACTTACTTTGAATAACAGACTTTGTTATCCAAAGCTTGTGTGGTAGTAGCTGAAAATATTATATTTGTATACAGCTAGTATTTGTATCTGATGTATCTGAATATGAAACAACCAAAAGTCACTTAAAACCTTTGAAATCACTTGAAGCTACATTAGCTTTAGGGAATCAGGGGAATAGTGTCAGTATAGAGCATTTGTCATCCATGAACACCACATAACTACCTGCTATAAAATAAGTGGAGAGGTTAGGGGATTGGCTGGGTTAGACAATCACTGCAAAGGTGCCCTTGAGCAAAACATTTAAAAGCCCTGCAATAATGGAGCTGCTCAGAGATTGATTATGTATGCATAAATGTAGAAAAGGCTGCCTGGAAAATAAAATACAAGCTAATGATGTATTCTAAGAAGATGTTCCATGCATATCATTCATCATTCTGCGTACCGAGGAAAACATACAAACAGGAGAAACAAGCAAAGCTCTGGAGGTCAGGAGCAACTATGTTTTAATAATAATAAAAAAAAATCCAAAAGAGGATTAAAAAACAAAGCCACTGATGTAAGATTGACAGCAAGTGGATTTCTGAGTCCATGTCGACTTGTCAGCATGGCGTTTATGTTGACAAGTGCTTTTTCACAGAATGTAGCAGGGTCTAACAACACAGATCAAACTCAAGAGTGTAATGTGAGGTGAGTGATGTAAGGTGAGGTTGAGGTGAGAAGGTGTGAAGCCTGAGGCTGTAGACACCAAAGCACAGGGCAGCAGTTTGATCAATATGGGTTGGCCAAACTTGCATGAGATCACTGCGGTAGGAAGCAGACAGGCGAAGCCTCCGTCATTGCACAATGTGCACACAATTATTCTGAATATTTGCTCTGATTATAATTAGTCCTGATCATCGTGTCATTGATAATATCTGCTGTCAAAGTTTAGTGAACCAGTATAAATTTTCAGCCAAGTATGAAAAACTGTGTGCGTGTGTTTCTCTGTGTTAGTGTGCAGCGGTGGTGGGGGTGGAAAATTTGGAAATTTATACGAAGTCCAAATTTCAGCTGAAAATGATCATTTGCATTTAACTGGGATGTTGTTGCTAGAAGGAATCCCTTCAAATTAAAAGACCTAAAGATGTTTTTAAAGCTGAACTGAATAATTGCTATATTCTTTGAATCACATCTTTGGAAAAAAAAATCTTATTTTTTTTCCTTTTGACTCTGAAACTTCTGTTTCAAAGACAAAAAGTAAAAGCATGTAATTGTAAAATATTTGCTTTGTGATATTAACCACTATGTTGTATCAACATTTTCACTTTTTGTCTTCAATTCACGCCCAGACTGACATTCATAGCTGATAAAAATGTCAGTTGGAATTTGTAAAAATCTCTTATAAATAATGGATACTCTGAGTAGGCAGGGGAGCATCTTCAATGAGCCCAGTGTGCAGAGCACGCCGTCTCATCTACAAACTGAGGAGCCATCCTAATGACTGCGCCTGGAGACCTAAGTGTCTCCTTTCGCTCCCCCTGTTCTCATCAACCCACCCATCGGACACCACTCATCATACAAGTACATACTCCCAACCAAATATTGTTCAGAAGGGAATATAAAATTTTTAAATTAAACTTTGAAAGCTGTAGCAGAGACAGCCCGCTTTAGGCAAATCGGAAGGAAAAAAAACAAAACTTAAGTAACTGAGATATTTTTAGGAGTAAGTGACAGGGTCTCTTAGGTCCAGTAGGGAGCAGAAAATGGAAATAATGCCACAAGACTGTATTTACATAGTGACCACTGCTTTTTTTGTGACTAAAAGAGACATAGCAATTTCCCATTTGAGTGGAAAAAATGGAAAACAAAGAACTATAAATTGTTAAATGGTTGCACTTTACTACTTTGAAACATGTTATAATTAGAACCACATTTAAACACACTGATTCTCATGAAAATGAGTGCCCATTGAAGGTAACTTTGGGTTTGGGGGTTTAAGGTCTATCCCTTGATAGACCTTTACTTCAAAATAAGGTCAGGGAATTTCATAACATCCTGCATCATTGGGACTTGGGAAAACGATGACAGTATGTGAGGTAAGGACGACTATACCCCTCTCCTGACCTGCATTCAGACATAAACAGGAAATTGCCATCAGGAAGGAAGTCATATTTTTTACAACTGTGCTCTGTGAGAGCTGCATCTCCAATACGTGTAACAAATTTAGCAATTTGTTCTTCAATAAAACAGTCTGCATTATAAACAACCAATAGAATAACTAGCCAGTTAAAGTAGCAGGTAAAGTTTTAAATGCACATTGTCACTTCCTGTCTGCTTTAAAAATACATTTTCCAGAACTACTCACACACAGACACACCTTTTGTTTCTTTGTTTTTGTTCTTGGATGAAGATCAAGACACTGGGTTCAGACACAGGGTTTGTGATCTGTTATGGAACAGAGATTTATATGGCACTTTTATTCTACGATACTCATCACATCTGCAAGTCACAGTAATAAATCAGATTGGTAGTCTGTACAGGATTCCAACATACACAGGACATAAGAACGGAGATGTAAAAGGATTTGCATTCTTAAAAGAATGCACCTACTTAAGATGGATTTTGAAGCCTCTTCTTTATATGACTTACTTCTTTACTTATCAGAACACTGCATGTGCACTTTTATGCACATAAGACATCATCAATTTCTAGGTCTTCTGAAAAAAAAGGTGAAACTGCATGTAAAGGTGGAGGCTGAGGGCAAATGGTGAAGCAGTCCAAATGCTACAGGAAAGTGATTTAATGTGCAAAAAGACATGCACTTGTTTTTGCTCTGTCCTTTTCCTGTTGTGTTCTGATAGGAACTTCCTCTCCCCAGTGGGGGTGGATACGGTGTCATCCGTCCATCCATCCCACCCACCTCCACCCATACGCGGCTCACGAAAATGTCATTGTGCTGTCACTATGTCTCACCAAAAGTTCCACATATTTGCTTCAGACATCAGTGTAGTGATGATAAAATGCAACACTTCCTACAGAGACCATATAAGGTAAGCTTTGCACTTTGTGTTGGGCCCTAGAGGAACCAGAGACCCCAGCAGTGTTAACATCAGGATGATCTCTGTCCGTCTACCTCAGTATCACCACGACCAACTCCCTTCCTTCCCAATAAAACACAAGCTCAAACGTGTTGCAGATCGTTTCTTTTCCCCTTTTGCTAACTCTTCTCCAAACCTAACATTGCATTCAATTATAATCACTTTTCCTTTCATTTTTGTTTTTGTCAAGAGCTCCATGGATAACAGTATAGTACAACCTAATAGAAAATAATCTTTTATAAAAAAATTAATAATAAAAAAAGCACCCAGGACTGATTTTAGTATCTTTTAGTAAAGAATGTTATCCAAACTTTAAAGATTATGTAGATTGGTTGTTTCCGGTTATTGTTAATCTACTTATTCTATATATTCTTTACAGTTTATATTTTATTTTTAGTATTTTTATTTTTAGCTGCTCAAGATTTTAAAATGATTAGATTTGTTATTGAAAAGTGGTGCCACAGGTAGGACAATAAAACAAAAGGGTTTTTTTAGGGTCGGTGCTTTTGATGTGTTTTCTTCTGGTCTGTATGTTTCTGGCTTCCTGTGCTCACTCTCCCCTCTCCCTCAGTTCATTCACTTTGCTTATTAACACACCTGCCCCCCAGGTGTTGCTCATTTTCATCTCTCCTTCTGTTGTATATTTACCCGTCAATTTTCACTGCTTCCCTGCTGGTTGATTGCGTTCGCCTACTCTGTGTCTCCTCCGTGTTTTCTGGTTTGAGTTTCGTTTTGGCTGCCGCCACGTCAGCATTTTTTTGTTTGTTTAAAAACTATTAACTTCTACGCCCTCGTGTCCGTCTGCTTATGGGTCGCCCACTGAGCCTGATAGCTTTTAGTTTTTTGATGTAGCACAAGCTGATTTCTAGATGTACATGAAAATTGTATCCTGTGTTTAAACAGCTAAAACTGAGTGAGTTTGTCACCAAAGATAGATTATAA
>JAVKLF010000083.1:5996651-6008073 GCA_034783495.1 Millerichthys robustus | reverse complement strand
ACACTGAAGCCAGGAGTAACACCAGTACTGGTGTGTCATGGCTCAGGAGAGGAGGGAGAGTTATTAGCTTAGCCCTGAACCACCTACTTAATATAGGGGCAGGCGGTGATCGCTAACAGAGCCTGGCAGAGGTGACAGCTTTTGGCCCTGCTTGAGGAAATCCAATTGAAAAGCAGCCAAGAGGAACAACAAGCTCGAAACAGATGTTGCTTGCTACCACCAGTGCAACTTGGGTACACATAACCCAGCTGTAACAAACCGCGATGGCATGGCTGACACACAAACGTACACACAGTGAACACAGAGGATGACGACATCCAATTACTAATTAAAGACCTAGCTTTTCTTAAAATAATGTACACCACCTGCTTTAATGTCAGCATTTTAAACTAATATCTCATGTTGATAAATGACAATAGTAATGCTTTTTAATCATTTTTTTTATTATTGTTTGTATGATCTTGTGATAATGCAAGAACACAATCATTTAGAGAGTTGTGAATAGTGCTCAGCTGCTATACATCAAACTATAGATTAATGTCTTTAAATCTGACTAAAGTACAACATTTTCTGTGTCACTAAAGGTCGATTAGCTGCGACAGTAATCTTGAATTTGGTTACCTCAAAAAAGTAAATTACAATTTATCCAAGGATTATTGTTTGATAATTTAGATACTTTGCAAAAAGACAAAAATAATACAAGCAAAAACTGCTCAGTAAACACTTTCATGTCAAAGTTCCTTCAGCCTCAAAAATGTTTAATAGGTGTAAAATTCATTGGTGAGCCAATGTAATGTAACAAAAAATAAAAAATAACATTGCATCAGTGAGTGAAAGGATGAGTTAAAAAGAACAAATAGGTAATCATGAAGTAAAGCAGTGGTATTTGTCACTGTTGTTGAGTTACATTGTTGTGCGAGTGGAACAGAAACACTACCGTGTGAAATGTCAACAGTAGAAATAATTCCTCCATATTTGTGCCTGCAGCTACCCTCTGGCAAAAGTAAAACAAAATATTTTATGAATACATAGCTTATAGTACTTATCTTGATACATTAATGTTTTAAAACTCAGAAGATTTTTTTTCCCCCACAATTACTTGTGTTTAAAACAAATCAGAAACATGACTAATCAAAGTTTGACCCCAGTACTGTCTGCTTACAAAACCCAGTGGCCATGCAACCAGTTTTATTGATGAATGGGAGGTTTATTCCTTTTTCTGTTTTGTCTCTGGAGTTAGAATTTTTATTATCTGTGTTTCACTTATTTTATGTATTTTCCCTGATAAGTATGTAATTAGAAAAAAAAAACAGGTTAAAAAAGAAACAAAGTTTGTTATAAATGCCTATTTGGAGCACAGACACTCAAGCCAGATTTTTCTGAGAAAAATCCCAACAACGCAGCCATAAACTTTGCAACATAGCTGAAAAAGAATTTTAAACAAAGTAAAAACCAAAATCTACACTCAAGTCATTGCATCCTTTTGCTCCAATAGTGATTGATATTGGCAAAAGCAATTATACCATAGTGAAATAAAACTAATGTATTTATTCATTTTTTTAGTAGTGCTGTAGCAACGAGCAAGAAAGAAAGAAGGATGGAGAGAAAGAGAGAGAAAGCGAGCGACATAGAAAGAGAGGAGAGGGGGTGGGGAGTAAAAATCAATTGTGACATATCTTTATTACCAGTCAATGACAAATGACAACACATTTACCATTGCTCTGGCATTGTGTCAGTGTGTGTCTTATCGATTTTACATCAGAGGGACAAACGTTATTGACAAAGTGCCCAAGAAACAGATGAGCACTTTATTTTACTTGTTTTAACGTTTAAATAAACCAGAGTGACTTTGAAGGGCTGAAGATCTCAAATTTTACTTCGTTTTGAGGAATTACAAGAACTCAGTTCAAGACAAAACGAAGCTGTTAGCTACATCGCCAACCTCATCATGCTGCACACACGTGGTATTTTCATGGGGGAGCGGTAAAACACAAGAGGAAAAAGATTGAACTGTAAACAAACGAGCTTTTAAACAAGATAATTTAGGGTTGCGTGCCTTAAGCGCCAAGAAAAACATCGCCATGGGAAACTGATACAAACTTTTAACACATGGGTCAAAGCAGTAGTCTTTGAACTGCAGACAAAAAGCACGGAGCTAATGCCGCAAGCTGTTTAATTAAAAATACTTGGGTTTTCAGCTGGCGTTTTGGGGTGCCATCTTGTCAAATATAATGTGATCCTGCTGTCAATCTTCCAAGGCGTTTCCTAATTGAGAAGATTTCCTCTGACAGAGGGAACAAAGAGCAAGTCCTAAAAATCAACAGCTGGTATGAGGATAAAATAAATGTGCATAATAGACTTGTATGTGGGTCTTAGCTAACTCTAGCATTCAGTCTGATGTTCACTATGTAGTTTTTTTCTTTTGGCTACTTCCTTTTAGTTTCCACAGCAAGCAAACTCTTATGAAAGATTTTTTTCACGTCAGATGCCCTAACTGACACAACCTGGACTTGAACCAGCAGCCTCAGGATCACCAAACTGTGGCACTGACCACCAAGCTACCAGCCCTAGACTGGTGCTCACTGTAACGACTGCTAAAAAAAACTGGAATTTAAATGTAACCTCTTGTCTGAACTATGCAGTATAAGAGGAAGCATAAAGACAACTTTATTCTCCAATTAATAGAGTATAAAGAATTTGATATTCAAATTTTTGTACACTTGAGACTCACCGTTTTCATCCATAGTAACTTAAACTGCACCTCTGATAAGTGACACAGTGGTTATTACTGATAAAGGGATGTAAAATGAACATTTGAGCAATTTTCATTTTTGTATAAACAGAAATAGGGCTCCTGTTTCAATATGGCAAACAGCTGTTCTCCTGTTTCTCAACTACTGTAAGATGAACCGAGAAAAATGGAAGTCGTTGGAACTGAGAAGTGTAAGTAGTTGATAAAAAGTTGATTAAAATAGGCAATAATGGGAAAAAAGTCTCATTTATTATTGTGTGGATTCTCAATTTATATCATGCTAAATCACAGCATTTTATTTGTAACCTTGCATTTGTCGAGAATATAAGTGAATAGAAATAAATCATTTGTACATAAGGGAGCAATATGCTGTAAACAAATTATTTCCTGCTGCTATTAATGATTTTCATATTTCACCCAATATGTGCACTTATATTAAACATTTACTAGTTTTGCAAATACAAGCCTGCTAGAAAAAAATCTAATATTGCTTTTCTTCAATTATCGGTATAATAATATATACATTTGAATAAATAAGAAGAACATTAAACCAAAGTTATTTGCTGCTAAAAGACTTAAGTGGCAGAAAAATTTCACCAAACATTTTGGAAAATTGAACAGTTTGAAAGAGATTCTGAAGTAACCTTGTGTCTTTGTGTGCGAATGAATGAGCAAAATAAATGGATCTTATAAGTGGTTCTATGTCTGAGGACCTGCGTAGTCCAATCTCTGGGTTTCTCTGTATTCATGTATTTGTCTTTGTGTGCAAGCGCATACGAGTGTGCTGCAGCAGCGCCATAACAGCACGGCGTATCCATCATGATAAGCCAGCAGACTCGGTGACTGTCACTTGCAATCACACTTCACTACGGTTCAAAGGACTTCAAAGTGAAAATGAATGGTAGTTCATTGTCATGAAGACTTCATTTATCTTCATTCATGTCTTCAATTTTGCTCTTTTACGCTGTCTTTTATTTTTTGTAATCCTTTTTTGTTGTATACACTTTTGTCTAAAATTTCCTTTGAGACTCTTGAACTTTACAAAGAAACAAATAGAACAGTAATTTAAGTTTTTAACTCAAACCTGAATGAGAAAACTAATTTTCTACAAACTCAATGTCAAGATATAATAATCAGGTGAAAGAGTGATGACAACTTGTTCTCATAAACAGAAAAAAACTGATTTGTGTCATTGTGCGATTCGAATTCACAATATTTTGAAATTTTTATTTTTAATCTTATTCTTAATCCAGTTTAGTTTGTCTACAGTTTTTTTTTCCTATGTGCAAGTTATAATAAATAACTACCTGCTTTAAAATCATGAAAAAAAAAATCTTAAAAGCCAAAAAAATCCACCCAAAAATGGCAGAGTGCTTATTGTAAATTTAGATTGGAGTACTTTATTTTTCTTTTAAATAGAAAAGAATATATTGCAAGTTTTGAATAAAAGAGATTGGGTTTGATTAGTACAAAAGTTAAGTACACTTAGCCTTTTAATAAACAAAACTCTGTTGTTAACAGTAACTAATTTGGTATACACAGAATTAACTAGAAATATTTATTTCTGAAATAAAACTCAACACAAAATAATTTAATGTCATTTTTATCAAAGTAAGACATAAAAAAACTACATTTTTCCTGTAATAATACAATGTGAAATCAATGACAAGTTCAGAGCAACATAACGCTAGAGATGCAAACGTTAAAGTACTGGCGAGGCTTCTCTTTAATCTAGTAACGACTCAGAAATGACAGCGTGTTTAAAACTGTGAAGATCAGGCTCCAGCTCTCCCTGCCCAGGCCCAGGCTCTGTTCTCACTCTCCGAGCTGTTTGATTGGCACATGCTTTCACTTAATGAGGGATAATTACTAAGTAAAACAAGTTGGAGACCACATCTGCTCAGTGTAAGACGTCCAGACCTGGCGCGAGGTTTTCAGGATATGCAAGAGAATGCTTTACCCACCATCGCTGCCTTCTCGGTCCAAGACAAACCCACCAGGACCCCACCCCCTCCTCTCTCTCTCTCTCTCTTTCTGCCCCGACGAGAAGCAGATTAATAGGAATCAGCGTGTGGCGGTAAACACGCAGCGGGAAGAGTGAATATCTGTGTGTGCTGACATACATAGGAAATGACCGGTGTATCTGTCGAGGGCGGGCTAGGGGCCACAGCAGGAAGGGCAAAAGGCCAGTAGGGACGATCAACATCCCAATCAGCGTCCTGCTGCCAGAGCTGTTGTTCTCCATCGCCAATCTCCGCTGGTGTGTTTACTTTCACACAATGCTGTACTGAAATGGCAGTAACATACTCAGGTAGCCGCCCTGCTTCCCAGACACCTCGACAAACTGCACATAAATCATCTCTTCGTGGAACAGAGCGTTAATAAATAGTTTCTAGATCATCTGTCCCTGAATACAGACATCTGTCTTAATTAACATTGATTGGCATAAACAAACTTTTATTAAAGACCTTGCTGTGTCTGAAAATTCAATAATATTTTATACGTTTCAGAGAATAACAAATATGAAAAGGAGAAAACATTTACATGCAGTCTCTACACTTTACTTCGATTAGTGAGGAAAAGAGGAAAAAAGTTGCGGGCAAAAGCAATTAAAAGCAAAAATATTTTCTCACTTCTAAAGCTGCATTCTTCCATGTAAAACAAATATGGTTTCCAGGAGACATCATTATTCTAGTCTGATTTGAATAAAGCAGCTATCCGACCTTGCCTAAATTGAATTCAACAAAATAATATTTGTTTCACATTCATAAAAATGTAACTGATATAGCAACTAAGACTTTATGACATTGGATTGTAGTAGAATAAATCATCGAATAATGTTTAAAACAATAGTAAAAATATTAGGCCTTTTAGATCAACTCAGTTTATTGTTATTTACTACTAGTATTACTTTTTTTTTTCCAAAAGTCTAGAAAACTGTTGACAAATTATTTCATAAAGTAGTGTTGGGAAAAGTAATGAATGTTTAATTTTAGATCAAAATTTAACAACTTTCTAACCTCAGGACATCATAATTTCTTTCTCGACACCATTTCAGCATCTCTGTACCACCCAGCCACTAAAAGAACAACAGTGTTTTGCTTTCCTGCCCTGTTCTGACCCAGTTCTCACTAATTACCCCCAAAGTCTACATCAAAGTGGGGCAAATCTACAGATCAGCTTCGATGAGTCAGTGTAAGGAAAACCAGGACTATTCCTAACCTAATCACCCCGAGCCATACCTGATATGGTTGTTTAAGACTGTGTGTGTTTGTGCACATGCCAAGTGGTGTCAGCTAATACAAAAGGCAAGCCAGTGAACTTATAAATAGAACGCTCATTGTTTCGACACGGGTAATTTCTGGTGTCGGAGTTGTTCCTGATGCTGTCGGCAGAGCAGACTGAGGGAAGAGGGGATGTGCGAGAGTGAGGTCATGAAGTTGAAGAGTCAGCTGTTTGCTGACATGAGCACGCATGCATAAAAGCACAGACAAATACACTGCTAAATGCATTAAAGCATGAATGACAACAAACACTCAGCTAGGCAATAAGATCGAATTATGAGACTCTTTTTTTTTTTAACACACAACTGCAAACACGGATACGACTGGGCCAGGGCAGAAGGGATGGTTTGCTTTCTTATGACACAGTCGATTACTAAATTGTGTTGGCAGGTAATTCTAAGCCAAATAAACACTTGCAGGTTTAACACAAGGAGAGGTCTTTAGAGGTGGTGCAATGACAGGAATTCTCTCCCATTTTTTGACAGGAAGCCTATTATTTCCACTGCTTTATTTTTGCAGGCCAGGTTTTTTAGAACTGATCCATTCAATAGTATTTCATTCCCACCCAAAATGAAAAATAAAAATCCGGTCATTCCGTCTTCATCTAAATTGCTTCCACTCTTAGTTCAGTTTTGCTGATCTGTCTCTTTACAGCGAGTACAAGAAAATGATGAACGCCGCAATACATTTTTATATTCCCATATGTTGCCTTTCAAGTCATTTCAAGAATAATTTGGTCGTTGCCCTTATAGGAAACCTCTGTCCAAAACTTTGACGTTAACATTCAGAATCAAGCCTCTCGGTACAAAATCTTTTAAGCTCCTGAGCACTCAGAATAATGGAATATTTACCACAGCCTTTTTAAACAAACAAATAAAATAAACAAAACAAATATTGAAAAAGATGAAAGGAAAACAAATAAATACAAGTGCAAGTTAAAAAAGGCCCTATGAATATACTAGCTGAATAAAGCTTTGCTTCATTCCTATTAGAAGTGCCATCTCCAAGAAGCGTAGTGGGAGTCTGAGCTGACCTTGGTTTCCTGTTTGAATATTATTTTAATGGCATGCTTGGTAAATGAGAATGCAACGCTAACAGTGGACTTTCTTTTCTTTTTTTATTTTTATCTTCCCAGGCAGTAGGGATGCAAACAATCTTGTTTATTTGCTTGTTAATCACACTTTGTAATTAAACATCAATTTAAAAAATAGATTTCTAAATAAATCTACAAAACACTTCCTGTGACTACAAAAACTTTTTTTTTTCCATTGGGATACAGACCACTCGTTACTTAAATCAGTTTTTTATTGTAAAGGCCTGCTACATGTATGAAATGTGCATAGCACGTTGTGTCGTGAATTCTTCTAGTGAACCCTTCTATTGCAGCGTGTCATGTTGCCAGCAGAATGTGCATGGCTTTACAGGCCCTGACAACTTGTCCGTTAGGCTCACTACAACTTGAATATTTAAATTAAATTGTATGTTTTTTATTTTAGTAATATGTTAAAGGCAACTGCACCATGCCAGTAAAATCTACAGTACATGAATTTTGTTTTCCCCCACAGTGGGTTAATAATGGGAACATTTCTGTAAGAAAACTATAAATAAACAATTAAAATGGGTGATGCTGAATACTTTTAAAATAACGTCTGCGTGTTCATTTACAAAAAGTAACAAGTGAGGTATGGGGGAAAATTATTTCATGGTCACAACTGTTCAAAAAAAAAGTGTAGACCGGCAGATTAAGAACATTAACAAGGCAGGGAAAACAGGAAAGGAAACACGTGCCTCTGAATGAGCCAGTTGTGTAGGTCCAGATGAGAGAACAGAAGTTACCTGAGTGTGAAAGTAGAACCAGTCTTACTCTTAACTAAATAAAAAAAATTTAAAAGATTGTGCCTTCATAGTATTACCTCAGTTTTGCAGTTAAAGAAATTATTATATGATCACTCCAGATGTCGTAAAAGCATTGCTTACACAACAAATCTTCCATAAAACAAAAATCAATAAGCAGCAACACTATTGATCATATCTATATGTTGGATACTCACTGACATCTACTCTGAGTTCAATAATAAAAGCATCAATTTAATGTCAAAAATATCCATTTTGAGCTGCAACCTGTTTAAAGTAAAAATAAAAGTGAAAAAGAATAAAATAAAATGTATATAAGGTCTATAAAACCATAAACTATTTGTATTTTTAGTTTACTTTTTTAATTGCCACTTTATTTAATCATATGAGAAAACAAAAATGTTGTGGTATTATTTAAACAGGTTTACGACAATTTATTTTTTAAAAGGTTATTGCATTTTAAAATGGAACTTTTATTTATTTTTATTATCAATTACACCAGGTGATTTGGGTCACAGTCATTGTGAAACACATACAACTGTTGTACTCAGAGAGATATGACGTATTTCTTGTCTAAAAACATTTATTCCTGAGTGAAATAAATCTCACCTTTAAAGTTTTACCAAATGCCTCTGAAATCTTGTTGTGACTTACCGATCTGTTCATTTCTTAAGAAAAAATCTGAATTAAGATGATGTGAAGATCTTAATTTGAAATAAATGAAACAACTAAGAAAATCAGTGATTTTTGTACCTAACAGAATTTTAAGTGGAAGGCACAGGGCTGCCCTCCACAGGAAGCAAAGCATCATAACAGAAAAAAAATACATTTTTGAAAAACTCCTTCCTTGCAAAGTCACTAAAACTACTGACAGACTTTTTAAGTGACTTCCAGAGAACAAACATTATCCTAACGTTTTTTTTTATCAGCTTCCTAACTTCCTTCACCTCTCTTCTGTTGTCTCCTCCCCCTTCTCTGAACCTCAAAGTAATTGATATTTTAAAGTTATGGGCTCATAATAAGATGGACACTGCACGACCAGGAGCCTATTATATCCAGGTAATAGATAGTACAGAGATTTTGAATGACATTACCCAGAGATTGGATGACAAAGGATGGAGAAATTTATGGGCCACCCTAGGAGCACCCATTCTCCTTTCCCGTGCTGATAAGAGAGCAGATGAGCCATGACTGTATTTATGGCCAAGTTGTTCATAAATTAGAAAAAGTACTGGCTCGGAGCTAAAAGTTTCAATAAAGGTAAACTTTACACCAAAAAATGCAAAGTATTAGCACTTTTAATTTTGGCGTTCTTTAAATGAAATGTGCATATGATGGAGGGTTATTTGTTTTTATGACTGCTGACCTAACCCTGTCCAGTCTTTTTTCCCTTCCTAAATAAATTTAAGTTTGGAGAACATCACGGGACTCATTCAACTAAACTAACAAAAGGTTCCTTTTTTTGTAGCAGGCAGTTAACTTGCTATATTCTGACTAGCAGACTAACGCACACACAGTTGTTCTTTTGTCAGAATCAGTAAAAAATGACCTAAATATTGAATATGAAAGAAAGAGCAAGATATACAGTATAAATGAGAGATACTCTCACCCAAGCAGAGCATCATTCAGTTAAAGAAATTCATTTTTCACTGATACCATGTGTGCTGTGTGTGCTCGTAATGGCCTGCTCATGTATAGAGAATAAAAATAACAACAGTCGAGACACTTTAGTGTTGTGAGAATGGAAGGAGCTGAAGAGGAGCGCGATGGGAGAGCTATGAAAAAGGCTTGTCAACATTATCTGTTTTATTGATTTCACAGTAAAAGCTTGCTGCTTAAGCTTTATGTTGCTGTGGCTGGCCCCATTGAAATACAAGAGCAGCAAATAAAAATGAAAGCATACCCTCATACACTTGCTATTAATTAATTTATTTATTTTATAGCTTGTCTACCAGGTTTTGTATGTGTCATTATTACAGTTCTACAAATTTAATCATTTTATGGGAGCAAATTAGTAGAGAACAATCAAATGCTCAGATTTTTTTTTCTCTTTTTTTGACTTTACCACAAAGTGAAGCATTTAATTAACATTATAGATACAGTATCCCACACTGATAAAATGAAACAACTACATATCTCTTTATTACATCAAATAGTAATATTTGAATTTGAGAAATCTACTTATACAACAGATATTAGCAGAGTTTTCAGAATAACAAAACTCCACCTATCTATAGTAGTTCTAAAAAGATATTTCTCCACAGATTCTGTCATCTATCTATCCTACACACAACTTCAAATATTTCCTTAAAACTTTTTCACAAATGCTTTATTTCCTATGTACAACTGAGACCGTTGATAAAATAAATAAAGAGTACATGTCATGTTATAGTCTGTTATAGTCAGTGTGCTGAGTTTCCTTCACTCCAGACACAAAACAGGTGCTGCAGTAGGAGGAGTGTGGTTTCTAAGCCTTCATCGATCCAGACTAAGTGTTTGAGGGCTCCTTAACTCACTCTCACTCAAGGCTAGTTGATTTGGAAAGGCACTTAATGTCGTGGACCTCCCATGTATATGTGTACATTTATAAATTTGGTGAAAGGTTGTAGAAGCCAGAGGGGAACAGAACTTTAGATGCTGTCATTGGAGTCTCACGTGGGCACATAGTTTGACTCTGCTATCGCTCACTGTTTGATAATAATTCAACATGAGGTGGTTGAAGGGTTAGGACACAAAACAAATCACTTACAACCCAAACATCGAACGAGACAGGGCTTTTTGACTGATAACTGATGATTTGCTTGTCTACATAGTTTACAGAAATATAAAAAGACAGTTATTTTTCTGATATGAAGCTTTATACTTCTTAATTTGTTATGTACATCTGGAAGATCATTTTATATGTAAATTCTCAAAAACTCATTTGCACTTTTCATTTTACTGAGAGAAAGCTTTAACAGATATTGTCATTACAAAGCTAAACAAGCTAGTAGCTAAGCAGGCAAGAAAAAAATGACATTTCAAAACATGTTAAAGTTGCATAAAATCAAATTATACAGTCACATCTGCACTTCTTAACTAATAAAAGATACAAAAAAATACTCCATGTATTTATGGTACTGTTATATAATCAAGAGTAAAAAAAACAAAAACTGCCAAGCAGACTATAGAAATACAATAGGGAAGATGAGCTGAATAGTCAGCACCAGACAGAAATATGTATGAAATAAAGTAGTAATCCATAATACATATTAACATGATTAGCCGTTGTACAACAAGAGCCCAGTAAAACCCAACATCTTAACTACTGCCGATATGTAAAAAAATATAATTAGATATGAGAAACTATTTATGGCAACCAAGAAATCTGGCTTAATGATCAGAGTGTAACTAAGACTTCTATTGATTTTCCTGTTAAATATACAGCTCAATTAAAGATAGCACTGATTAAAAGACTTGGAGAAATGCTGGGGGAGCAGAGGAACCTGGGTTTGCCTGCTGCAGTGAAAAACTCCCATCCAAGCATTCTTCA
>JAVKLF010000083.1:5961205-5977875 GCA_034783495.1 Millerichthys robustus | reverse complement strand
TCAAATAAAGGACAGCACAGCTTTCTATGATACGCGATCATAAGACTAATATATTTTAAAATAAAAGCATCAGGGGAAATGCAAAATGTCCATGACAGGTAATACATTTAAACGTCACCGTTTGGTCCACCTATGTCTGACTTTACATCTCAGCTGCTAATCCAAACAAAAATCTGTTGCCATCCCAACTCCAGAAATCAAAACTGATGTAAGCCAAACCTGCTCGAGCTCCCTCATGGCCACCATGTTGTTCTGGAACTTATCCAGGCTCCAGAACGTGGTGATTCCCAGCTTTGTGTTTTGAACCCGAACCTGTCGATCGCCACAATCAGGGTTCTCGCTGGTACAGTTTTCATGCCTAAAACAGAGGAAAAGTATGTGAAGTTTGTTTGTTCTCTGTTAAAATACATTTGCTTGGGAGAAATAAAAAAGTCTGGTGTTTTAGAGAGTGATTCTGTTGCAAATGGGAGTCCATGATGTAAAATCCACACAAAACTTCATCAGATTTGTTGAATATTATTCCATTTGGAAACTGATTTGTAAAAAATAAGCACATGTAAAATCTTTGGTTATTCTCACCTGCTGATGATTGTGTGTTTTTTCAGTTTAACACTGATTTTATTGGCCTCTTCAATCATCAAGGACAGCTTCATGGCATCCCACTGTGGAGAGGCTGCAACAAACAAGAAAATACGTATAGCAATTATATATACACATTAAGAGCACTCAACTGCAAATTATTTTACTAAATTCCTCTTTTAAAGTGGCTTGTTGGTGCCTTATGCAAAGGGGTGAATATAAGTCAGCATCACTTCTTTACTTTTAATTTTTTTTAGAATTACACCACAGAAGTTTCTCTTTTATATACCTGTTAATTTCACACGTTCAAAATTAAAAATACTCCCATTTCAGGTGGAGGTGGGTGCAGGAGGTGTCCATCTCTCAGAACCGTGACCCATGAAAGGGAGAAAAGGCAGCAACTTTGTGCATAAAAAACTAAATAGATAAATACTAAGCAATATGTACTCTGACTTTTGTTTGACAGAAAATGTTCTGCGTATTGTAACGTTTGTGCGGTTATTGATTCAATAGATGAATGTCTGATCCACTAATATTTATGCTAAAATGGAAATCTGGACCTGACTTATTTTTTAAGTTCTCCAGCTTATTAGAGGAACAGGACAAACTAACAGATGGAGGGTATTTCCAAGTCCCCTTCCCCTTTTTATTTCCAAATCCCCTCTACTCAGCAGAGGGGGACAAAAAAATACGTTACTGCAGGAACACAAACATAAAAGGGTCAGAGTACAATTAAAACTGTGTATCTTTAGCCTTGGATGCATATGAAGATATGTTGTAACACGAGCCGTGGGCAGCTTAAGAACTTCAAAAACCCCTCACCATTTAGGATAGTTTTGTTCTCTCTTAGAGCTCTTTTCCTCTGCATCTCCTCCAGCTCCTCGCTGATCTTCTTTTTTTCTGCCTCGAGGGCCTCAACAATCTTTGCTTGGCATACTCGATGTTCCTCCATAGCCTGCATTGAGTCATAGCAACATAAACAATATTAAAACCCGCCAGGCCACAACATTTAGTGATAATCCTAGCTATTGCATGACTTCCCTTGGGAGTCCCTGGTTAAACACAAAACCAGGAGTCAGCATATGTAGGTCACTAAAGTTTGATTTTATAAACAGAAATCACTAGAATGTTAGATGGTGCTATTAGTGACAAAAAAGTGCAAGCTGATGGAAAGATTAGCTACAATTTTCAGACTAGATCCCAGAATGTATGCATAGATTTCAAACCATGCAGAGAAAAATAACCACATGAAAACATCACACGAACCCAATACATTAAAGTCTTTTCTGGCGGCCCGACCTGTGTTTCCATGTGTAGACGGAGGCGTTTCTTATGCGTGTCGACCTCCTTCTGCAGCTCCAGCTTGGCCAGTTTGAGCTCCTCCATCTGGTTGGCCACCTTCTGCTGATCTAACTCTTGTTGATGCTTCCGCTCGTTTTCCTCAGTCTGAAAAGAAATACGCGTTTATAACAGAACTGATGGCAGGCATGAAAAGGCGCGGAAGGATATGCAGAAGGCCACATTTTATGATTCTGTAATCAACCAGTATATTACACATAGATTTAATCAAATGTAATAAAAAATGAATAATAAAATGGGTTTTTTTTTACCCCCATTCTAAAATCTGGTAGTATACTGACCTCTATGGGCTGCAACTCAAAAAATTTAATAAAGATTCTACTTAAGTAAATTAAGTAAATGTGATTTTTTTTTTCTACATAAAACATAAATAGCTTAAACTGTACCAATTCTTTCTCCAGGGCTTGAATTCTGTTTTCATAAAGAACTCTCTGATCAGAAAGCTCTTTCTGAGCCACCTCTTTTGCCATCTGAATTCCCTGCATCATCTCCTCTTTTGCCTTTAAGTGGGCTTCTTCTATTTCAGCCTCGAGTCTAAGAAGCAGAATAAAAACAGATTACCTTTTATTTATTCACCAAGAAAATACAAACATTTCATGAAATAAAAGGACTCCACCTTGTGGATGTTTGAATATGATGTTTAAAAAGAAGAAAACTATATATTAGGAGTCCTGATAGTATTAGGATTCACCTCCATTTATAAAACTTACTTTGCTCTTTGAGCTGCCAGTAGCTCGTTTTTGGCAAACTCGAAGTCTTTCTGACCCTCACCCGCACTTGTCCAGCACGAGACACGCTTTCCAGACTGCACCTCAGCTGGATGATTAAAGCGAAAGTAGTGGTGCCCACCAAGGATAACCCTGTCACCCTGGACGCCACATAAACAGTCGAAGAGAAGAAGTGAAACAGATTTATGAAGATGTTTAAGCGGCCAGGCTGCTGAGTTTGATTTGCAACAAGTCATGCAAGATAGCCACCTTAAGTTTCAGAATAATAAAATACAACTAAACTTTTTGCTTACTCACATGATGTAGTACGGTGGATTCAGAGATGAGGATCCCGTTTACAAAGGTCTTGGCGTTGTCCGTGGGCGTGATGCTGACAGTATTGTGGATGTTGGAAATGACACTTTAAAGGAAGAAAAATGTTTATTTGCATTATTTTTAAATGCTTGCTGCACCCCAAACTGTAAATATATTTTTTTTTATTCAGATAAATATTTTCACAGCCAGCTGAGATTTTTTTTCTCACCAGTGCTGGGGAGCAATCAGGGCTCCTGTGAGCTGGATGTCATAGCTGGAGCCCGGTTTGAGCTTGCCTACAGTGGTTCTGCCCTCTTTGATCATGTACAGAAGCATTTCAGACAGCTGGGGGTCCTCGTTCAGGTTCACCAGGTTGGGAAGACGGTTGTCCACTTTGAACGTCACACCTGCCTTCTGATTAGACAGGATGAGAAATCTTTACAGAGACGTCCCTCTCCGTTTTTCTTCTATCGCAAATTTACGTACTGAGCCAGGTTATATTGTCGTACAAAAAGCAAAAAATACAGCAATCTAAGCCTAGTGAATTAGGACACAGGGTGAAAAATACCTGCAACTCTTTGGTCTCTTCACGTTTACGGATTTCTGCTTGCTCAAGTTTTTCTCTCCATGCCCTGCCAGAAAAGAAACCAAAACCCGAAGTTCTTCCATTTTCTTTTCAGATACATTTCAAACTTTGCACTGTTTAACTCACCTACACCTTAACCCCACCCAAAAAGCTAAAACATCTAAGTCAGGATTATATTAGATAAACTTAAATATAATGCAGTATTTAAATTTTCTCTGTGATGCTGACCGGTTGGCTTCAACCATCTCTCGCTCTTGCTGTGAGAGTTTGTTCTTCAGGGTGGTGATCTCATGCTGGAACATTCGAACTCTCTCCGGCTCAACACCCAGAGAGCTCATCTGGGCCGCTCGCAGTTTCTCCACCTCTGCCTTCAGCTCTGAAATGCACGAAAACAAAGCCTAAATCACTTTTAAGGCTAACTTAAGCTAAGTGGTTTTGAGCAAACATTGGAATAAAAATGCAGAAAGTCACACTAAATGGGGCTGAGAAGGTTTGCCTTTGAATGGTCAAAGAAAATATTCAGATTTTCTCAACGACTTAAGACGATTTCCGGCAGGACATCCGAGTCTCGTACTGATCGTGACATCAGATGAATCTAGAGCAAGAGCTCCCCTTAGTGCTGAGAACCTCAAACAGCACCGAGAAGATTTTATGAAAATACTACTTGCATGACAGTTAGCCGCTACGTGCAACTGACAGTGCATAAATATGAACAGGAAGCAAGGTTAGGGCCACACTTTCAATTCATCTGCAAAGTGCAGGAGGTGGTGATGGATAAGTGTGAGGACATTAAGAGTCTGTGGGACGGGAGGAGATGGAAGGACAAGAAAATCAAGCTACAAATAGAACAACTTATTAAAGTAAAGAAATATGATAGAAAGGAGAGTTGTTAAACTGTGAATAAAACATGCAGATAAAAGAACTAAATAGCAACTGTTTCAAGTATTATTATTTAAAGTTTGCAAGGTGTTGATGTTACCTGACATACAAAACAATCAACAAACTGTGTCCTACAACTAATGACATCCGGAGACGGGACACAACTGTGTATTCAGTTGTAATGAAAATAAAAACTACACTGTAGCGGTTATTAGCCGTACAAAATCTATTTGTAAGGCCTAGTTTGATTCTGATAGAAATGTCTGACCTCTGATGAGCTTGGCACTGGTGTCTTCGTTGACTTTGGCCACGTTAATGATTGTGCGGGCCTGCTGAGCGTAACGCAGCGTGCTCAGGCTCTCCTCCACATTGCTGCCCGCCGGGCTCACCGTCGCTATCATGGCCGTCTTGGAGTTCCCACCGAGGCTCTCTTTCAACAACCTTGACAAGAAAGTAAAATGAAGACTATCGTTAAGAAGGTGTCGTCTCAGTTCTTTCAATATGTTTACAATTCCAATTAGATTAATTTATACTACGGTAACCCTTTTTTCAAAGCATTGAGTTTACGGTTTTCCCCGGCTGAAAATGTCAATCAGTATTACAAACAACTCTGGTAAAACTGCATGAAACAGTATTTTATTTAAAGCAAAGGCCTAAAAACTGTGTACAGACTTACCATGTGAGAACAGACTCTCTGTACGGTATGAAGACCGTCTTCCTGGTCAGTACCTGTTCTGATAAGGCAGAGATGACCTTTCCCAGTGTTAGCAGGGATTTATTGATGCTAGCACCCTCCTGGAACGACAAAAAGTGGCTTTATAAATGTTGTATCATAACTACAGATGTACAAAAATGCTGCTATAACTTCAACAAACTGTATTTTTTTGTAAGAAGAAGAAATAATAAAAGTCCATAAAAATGAAACAAGCAAAGAAATTGGCCATCAACGAAGAGTGTGGAAGCGCTCACCCTGAGTCTGTCTCCACTTGTCTGGGCTGAGCTGCAGCGCTCGCTGCCAGCCAGATCGACCAAGTTGATCCTGCTAGTGATGCTGTGGTCGTGTTCCTCTCCCTCCACGAACTCAGTCTGAAAACACAGACGCACATCTCGACTAAATCATGTGGGACAAATGGAGGAGTAAATAAATGGTGACGTTAAAAAAAATAGATATACCTTCGTCTGAGTCATAACCAGGGTAAAGACTGAGTGCGATCTGGAGCTCTTGTCGTTCATTCCAGTTGCTGCTGTAGCTCTCTGTTTGTTACCAAGCTCCAGCCAGCCCTAAAAACAACAACAACAACAAAATTATTTTCTCATTTAAACTTAAAACACATGTAAGGATAAATGTGGAAAATTAACTCACCTTAATGTCATTGTAACAGCTCACCACGTTTCTGAAAAGAAGTAACAAAAACCAGTCATTGTGCTCAACGTTTTGTTCAGAAACGTTCTTCGTGCTTATAATGAAACAGAAAGTGTTTCTTACGCAGAGAGGTCGGCAACATACGGACCATGAACTGGATGCTCCCTGACTCTCAGCTGAAAGAAAAACCAAATAAATTCGTATTTTCTCCCCTAAGTTATTTAGGCCTAAAAACAAGATGAAAATGTCTAATTATTTTCTTTCCAAGCAATATACCCAATTTGTTTAATAAAATACAGTATGGTGAAAAGTAACAGTTTCAATACTTTTTTCAAGCCGTTATTAGCATTCAGGAGTCATTTTGAATCAGAAAATAGATACTAACTGGCATCCTCCTCTGGTTTGGCTCCTCTCTGGTCACCAGCAGGTCATGGATCTTCTCATTATACACTTCAAAGTAGCTCATCTCTACGTGGCACTTAACCTAAAAAAATGTGAAAACATACAAAACAGAATTTTGACCAATTATGGAAAAAAAAAGGATCAGTTAAGTAACAGCGAATGCTTCTGTGTGATTTATTACCTGTTTATTTTCCATGGAGGCCAGCTTCAAAAACACCTCCTGGCAGAACCGAGGGATGATCCCTGCCTCTTCCTCGAAGCCCATCATCCTGCATAAGAAACATTTTTAAAATCAAGCTGACAGGGGCCAGGTTTTCCAGAATTATTTCTTCCTGCACTAATGTGGGGACAATAGGATGCAATAATAATAAAAAAATACCCACGTGTATGATTTCCCAGAGCCTGTTTGGCCATAAGCAAACAAGCAGGTATTAAATCCTTCAAAGGCCCTCAGCAGCAGAGGTTTGGCCAGTGTGTCGTAGATCGTCTGCTGGCTGGCAAAGCTGGGGTCACGCTCATCCACCGAGCAGAAAGAGAAGTCATAGGTGAAGGAGTAACTCTGTTTGGAGCCTGGATGCTGGACAACAGTCTCCTGACCGTTCATAAAAATGATCTGCAAGGCCTTCTCTGTTCTCTCTCTGGAACAGAGCAGAATATTTTCAGTGACAACGTATCAGAAAAAGTTAGTTGTTTAACTTTTTTTTTTTCTTAACAAGATTCCTACACAGGAACTGCTGAGTACTAAGATACTTCAAGTACCAAAGTCAATGGTTAGTCCTACAGCTGAGAGCATTTGTTGTGGCAGAAAAACTAAATTGTTTGTTTTGTTACTTGCTCATTCAGAGCTTGTTTTCTAAAGCCAACAAACTGATCACAAACCTGGCACTAAAAGGACGGACACGGACAGCCACAGCCACTGCACTGTTTTCCATCTTAAACGAATCCTGCTGCCTCAGATTGTCACCGGGATGGATCAGGGGCTGTTCAGTGGATGTCCTTGCCATGGTTACTTCTGGCTTTGTGCTGGAGGTGGTTGTCTTTCTCTCCTGCACCGTAGTGTTGGGCTTGTGCACACCTGACGCCTTGCTGAGCCGTGGAACAGGTACAGGTTGAGCTCTGCCGTCTCCAGCTTGCTGCTCTCGGGGTTTGGGCCTTTCCAGGCTCTCAGACTTGAGAGCCACCGGTTTTGGAGCTTCTTTATTTGACATTTTTTCAAAAACCTCTCTCCTGGCGGCGATTGTTTCAAACGGAGTCTTTTTGGTGGGTGTTTTAAAGGTCTGAGCACGGTCCTCAAGACGCTGCCTGGCTGAGAAGGAAGATGAAGAGGACTTGCCCCGAGTTTGAGCTGCAGCTTCTGGTACTTTGAACGTCTTGGGGACGGCTTCTCTTGAACTGGCCGATCTAAATAACCCAGGAGTCCTACCGTTTGGTTCACCCAGGACTTTAGGTGTCGCTTGTAGGCCAGTACCGCTGACCCCACGTTGCCCACGCGTGCTTTTATCCATCACAGAGGGAGTCCTGGTCCTGCGCTGCAGAGTCAGTCTCTTCTCCGGAGCCGGAGTGTTCTGGCTGCTTTCAGTCACCGTGTCCTCTGTCGTTCTTTCGGCCCCAGTCTTCCTCCTTGACCTCCTCTGTAACGTCAGTCGACCTTTATATGCTGTCTGCTGCCCGCAGCCGCCTTTTGATATGGCAGAGACGTGAGTTCTGTTTACATGGCGACTTTTCTCAGACAACCTACTGACTTCGCACACAGATTCGGCGCTTGATACGTCGCTTTTTCCAGGAGACGAGGATTCCGTTGCTTTTAGAGCCGCTGGGCGCTCTATCCCGGATTTCTTAGACAATGATGCTGACATTAAATGGTCATAAAACGCTGTATGCTTCCTCGCTTGTACGCTAAATATCGACATGATTTTGGAGATTAGTAGAATAACGGCAACTGAAATCTCGTTCTATCTACTATGATACTTAAAATAAACATAAAAAAACTAAAACCGTCGCAAGTACGACTTACAATATCAGTTTAAAGTAAGCGTAAATCCATTTGGATAAAATAATATCTGTAACACAAGCTAACACATAGCTTCTTGTGTTTATTATTGTTACTCCCGTTCGCTTCCGCCTTCGCCCGCTTCAATTTCAAATCGGCTTCTTCCGAGGCTCCTGATTGGCTGAACTCCTGACATAAGCACGTCACTTTTTTTGAAATGTGTAAATTTACTCAATTACCGCTAGATGGCACCATAAGCACTGATAATGCAAACATCAGCTAAACTAATGCAAATTACACAGAAATATAGTCAATATATTGCAAGACTTATTATTTCGATTAAAATTAGCTTTCAACTGGTAAAATAGGTTAAAACAAATATTGCTCAAATTAAAAAAGTAAAAACAAAATTTTCAACAAAGGCTTGAAAAACTTCCTTAGAAGTGAAATTGAGCCAGAGGTTGAAGACATTGCATTTTTTAATTACTCAGATTTATAAAGTGCTAACATCACAAACAAAACTTATTTAAATTCATAATTTTTTTTTTAAATAAATAAAAAGAGGTTGTATGCACTGTCATGGGTGGATGTAATATTTTACGAAATCCATTGTCAAAACCCACAAAATGTATATATTTTTATTTTTTGCCTTTTTTTCACTCTACAGAAAACACCACTAAAGAAATAATTTGGAAAACTGTCTACTTCTTGCGACGATCATGTTTTTTTATGATATCTAGGAGGTTGTTCTTGGTAACCAGCGTGTCACCAGATCCAGTCTTGTTTTTCTGTCTTTCCTTCCTCTGCTGTTCATAAAGGTGTGGTGAGTTTAGGAGCTGAGGGGGCAGAATGGACCCAGTGGGTTTAACTCTGTTCACCACCCCCAGAAAAAGCCTTTTGTTGTTGTTGTTAAGAAAAGTGATTGCTGTTCCCCTGTGTCCCAGTCTTCCTGCTCTGCCAACCTGAAATGAGATTTTTAAATTTTATTTTTTTTTACATGAGACCAACGATTGGGTTTATTAAATGAGTCATAAATTTCTGAGCAGATTTTACATATTCCATCATATTTGTGTATTGTGACTGAAAGATCTCGTTATACAGTATATTTTGTAACCAACAAAGAATTAGATGATCTGTTGTATTGTTGGACAAACCTGGTGAACGTACTCATCCATTGTGTTTGGCATGTCGAAATTAACCACTAATCTGACGTTGACCAGGTCAAGTCCTCTACCCAGGACCCCTGTACTGATCACCACTTCAAACTGTCCATCCAGAAGACCCTGCAGGAACAGAGAAAATATGAATTTGTACACCTGTACATGACCAGTCAAGTTGTTTGTGGTCTTCATGATACATTTTTTTTAATTGAGGAGGGAGCTGCACTGTTAACTACAAACATGGAAACATTTTTAATCGTGCCACTTATGCATACTCTACTAGACACCAGTCCTACCTTGAGGATACGGTTACGTTCCATCTGGCTCTTGTCAGAATGGATTGCCACAGTAGTGAGGTCTGTCACCTTGGCAACTGCCTCACAAAGCAGGTCAGCACCCAGTTTACAGTCTACAAACACCACAACTGGAGGCTGGTACAGTTTGCTGTCCTAGAACGTCACAAATAATAAAGAAGCAAATAAGGAGTTTTGTTTAGCAATCGAATGAGTAATGAATAATGATCTCTTTCAGTCTGAAATTCCAGATCTAGCTGTAATTTTGGCTTAAATTACACAACTCTTAAAGAAACCGTCGCTGAATATTTTCAACCGAGAACAGAACTGGGTCTCTGCGTATGATTCCAGCTTCCAATTAAAACATTTATCCTTCACCATGATATAACTTATGCAATAATGACTTCAGTTTTGTTTTTTTCCTGATTCGTATCCACCTTAGAGTTTTTGTTTTCTTACTCATCACACTCATAGGAGGTGGGAAAAAGAATATCATAACAATAACTTTTCCCTCCTTCGACACATTTCACAAATCAAAAGTAAAAATCTAACTTACATTGAGAATCTCAAACAGCTTCTTCTTCTTGGAGGGTTCTTCTACCCAAAGCAGGATCTGCCTGATGTTGGCGCAGGGCTGATTCCTTTCACCAATCGCAATGCGTACAGGGTCACAGACCAAGCGAGCAGCCAGCTCCTCCGTCCCCGTTGGGATGGTGGCTGAAGCCAGCAGAGTCTGGTGGTCTTTAGGAACTTGTTCCAGAACTTCAAGCACTTGCTGCTGGAAGCCCATCTTCAACATGGTGTCGACCTACAGGATACACAAATTCAAATTAATTTTCCAAGAGATTTTTTAATTTTCTAATTAATCTGAAATATAACTACACTGTGAACATGCACGCAGTTCAACATTTGATTCAGAGCGAATAAAGGTCGATATGTTTCCACTGAAAGGAAGGCACAGCTTTCAACATCAAGAATGTTTGAAGCGCAAAATAAATGTGAATTTCCTAAATTTGCCATACCTCATCGACCACCACAATGTTCACTGTGTCAAGTTGCACAGCTTTCTGCTTCAGGATCTCGATGAGCCGCCCCGGCGTAGCTATGACAATCTGATCAAGATTAAAAAAATAACACAATGATGATGGAAATAACAAGACAGTGAAAAACGGGATGAGGAGGAAAACTGGCTCTTTTACCTTAATGCTGCTCTTAAGGCGGTGGAGCTGTGGGGGGAGGGGCATGCCCCCCACAAGGAGAGCAGTTCTCATGTTGGGGAGTCCTAACACCAGCTCCTTGGCCTGTTTCTCTATTTGAATGGCCAGCTCTCTGGTGGGGGTCAAGATCAGTGCCACTGGGCTGTTCACACCATGAGCTTGTTTCTAAACATAAGAGCAATGGTACTGATTACATTTCCAAAAAATAATTTTTATAAAAACATTTTGTTAAAGTGGAAGAATCATCACCTAATTATTCTTTTTTATATTTAATTTTTTTAATAGTAATTAGTATGACTTTTAACAGAATATATATATAAATAATATTAAATCAAGTAAAATAATATTAGCTGCATTACTGTACCTCCAGTGCCCTCACTACCACAGGCAGCAGAAAGGCAACAGTCTTCCCTGATCCGGTGTCAGCACTGGCAATCACATCCCTGCCAGTGAGACCATCTGGCACCATCTGCATTTGGACCGGTGTTGGTGCCTCGTAACCAGCCTTTCTCAGGTTGCCACTTAACGTAGACGGGAAGCCACAATGTTCAAATTCAATAATAGGTCTCCTGACACCTTTTCCTTCTGTTTGTATGCCAAGTTCCTGTTTTATGCGCTCCACTTGCTCATCAGTCAGGCCTGATATGAATGGGTCTTCCCTGTAGGAATAGCACGGTTCATTTACACCTATCCCACCAGTGTTAACTGTTGGATCCTGAGGCTGAGGAGTCCTTTTGTCTGTTGTTTCATCCTTAAATTGAAATGCATCTGCCCCAGTTCCTTTTCCCATTTTCTGTAAATGATTGGCTTTACATTCAAGGCTGCAAACATCATTATCCGTGGCATCACAAATGTACTCCCCGTAGCGGCCGCACATCACACAGACTGGCTCTCCTGGCTCAGGCCATCTCTGGCTCTTTTTAAAAGATTTAACTGGTTCCTCTTCTTCTACATCGTCTGAGGAAGACTTGGATCCATCATCCAACAAACACGCATCTGTTTCATCCTGTGTTTTTGTGTCTTCATGTGCTTCCTCCTTTTGTGCAGGTGCCTGTGGACTACTTTTTTCAGAATCCTCTTGATCAGCTTTGTTTTTCTTATTCAATGCACGACATTGTCCCTGAGCTGGTCTCTTTACTTTCAGGGCTCTTGGCAAGAACATGTTTAAATTAACCTGAAAATGCAAAAAAAGCAGAAGGGATAAGGTTCATACAGGAGAATAGTGGACATTGAAACATAGAACTCCACGAACAGGACAAGAATTCTGCTGTAAAATCAAGCTTAACAACTTACAGCTAAACTGCAAATTTGTAACTGAATAAAAAAAACAACTTTTTATATATTTTGTGTAGTGAAACACAATTGAACTACATACAACTCATAAATGCCGAGAAATATCTGGATCTTTAACATAAATTGACAATGTTTCAACCTTCTCAAGTCGCGACAATTCGTCCAGCTGCTAAAAACAACCGACGCGCAGTGATGACGTAAGTACCGCTTTGAGTGGTTGGGGAATGTAGTTTACAGTAACGATTCTTGTTTTGTTGTTTGTAGTCGGGAAAATCAAATAGCCTATGCACATGCGTCTTTTAGTTTACTGGATTCTATGATATTTAATTAGCTCGTTCCTGCGATATAATTAAACAAAATGTCTTATCAAGCAAACTTAGCTTTGTGGTACATTCATATGTTTGTTTTCGTGTGCGTAAAGTTAAACTACGACGCTTTGGAGCAAGAATGGTAGGCTAATCAATGTGTATATATGTATAATAAATATATAATGGTTGCTGTTAACCTTAAAACGTCTTTGACCATAGGGACACACACATACTGTAAAACTGTTGTGTTCAGGTTTCTTTGAGAAAGGTGGTAGCCTAATCCTGTGATTGTTTGAACACATAACAAAAATATTACGTGAACAAAAATGTTGTATGATGCTTTCTAGAATAAAGTCCTTTAATAAGCATTAAGCACTGGCTCCGTCCAGTAATTGCAATAAATATATTTTACTACAGTAGCGCGTCGGTATGTTCGACAGACGGCGAAGGCATCTCTGCGCATGCGCACTGATTAACAAAGGTGTAGCGGCAGAGACCTCAGTGCGGCAGGACAAGTGCGCCTGGGATCTCCGATGGACTGAAGAGAAAAAAGAAAACAAAAGGTTTCGTTTTTTATAGTCTTGCATAGGTATGGAAGGAGAAGCTGCCTGACTCAAAAGTACCTAAATGATGGAAACACTGAAGTTTTTACTTCAGTCAAAGAACTGTTTTTCTGAAATCCTCGACAACCTGGCTTGGTCCTTCGGAGCCCATTTCATCTGATAGAGAGAGCAGAATGGATGGGGGACACTGCGACTAGGGAGCCATTGTGTCAACGAGACAAAAAAAAACAACAACAACAAAATAAGCAAAAGTACGACCAGCCTGGTATTTTTATGACTGAAAGAGGCTGCGAATATTCAGCTGAAAGACATTTCTCCGCTTCAGGTCACAGCCGCTCATTGTTTTCTCCATCTATATTCCAGGAGTGGGATGTGTTCGCGCTGCTCTTTAAGGTTTAACTGAGCAACACATTAGAAATATGGGCGAAGTTCAGGACGACAGAGATGCGAAGAAGCCCTTCGCTGCTCCAGCAATAAAGTCTTTTGAACATTATGACTTTTCCCGTGCCAAAATCTGTTGCAGCCTCAGGTGGCTTGTAGCCAAAGCATACGGGACAGGTAGGTAACATTACTATTTAATTCTTTCTTTCTTGTGATTAGTCAGAAGCACATATAACAGGTATATAATTAATGTTTAATAATACAGTCTCAATAGCCCACAACTTAAGTTTGCGTGCGTATTCTTCTTTGATAAATTATTGAGGTGTTGCACTGTATTTCCCCTTATTTCCAACAATACAGTAAAAATAGTAACAGCGGGACAGTTAGTATTTCTGGGTAAAATAATCTGGGTTTCCTCAAATATATTCGAACATCAGTGTTCTGAGACGATGTGAAACATTCCTCCAAATAGAATCATAAATCAAAGCTGTTCTTTACATGTGTTGAGGGTACGTGGAGGACAAGTAAATCTAAATCTAATTAGGAGTCATTTTTATGATTCCACTGAAGAAGACATAATTTCAACCAAGTCTTTGAAGGGAAGAATGAAAAGTGATTAATTAACTGCTGCACAAATATAACTCTTTTAGTTGTCCTCAAATCTACACTGAGATACTGCACCAAGTAATGGATAAAAAGATTGTGGTTTTAAGTGATCCAAACTGCGTAAACCCTCATAAAGCTTGAGAAACAGCAAAACTGCTAGAGCTAACACACTGGGCAAGGAATTTTATGTTTTAATAATTGCCTTTAGTTCCGATAATAAATGATATTGGGTTCCTTTTATTGAACACATTAGTTCATTCCAACGTGGTGGTTTGTTTTGGTACATCCTGCCTTGCCACTGCTCTGCAGCAGCCCAGCAAACATGAGATTTCTTGCAGACCTTCAATATGCTTTCAGTGAGGTCTGAATGAAATGGGTCGATTCCAAAAATACAGCCTTCCAGAGGGAGCGGGAGGGAGGGAAATAAAAGCTCATCTCCAGATTGCTGCCTACTCTGCTTGCTTTTCTTCATGCGTATCTAGTGTCATTACAGTAATATAGTGCATGGAGGATAGGCAGGCAGGTTTATGCAAACAGTGATAATGCACTGGTTTATGAGCAGAGATTAGACTAAACTCACTCTTGCAGAATCCCAAATTCTAAGTATAAACCTCCAAACCTCAGTCATTCTGCTCTTTTGACGCATGAGAAATTGTCAATGTGACGGGTAGCTAAAGAAATACACAATCTAGCAATCTCACATCCAGTCAGTTTGAACCTGTTTTTGTAATTACAGTTTTATGGTTTTATTATAATGAATTAAATGGCTTGGGTAGCCCCAATTGCAATAAGCTAAATTTTTGTTTTCAAGTTCATTGAAAGTCTTCTCCAGACATCTGTGAGACAGGCAGAGTGTGAAACCAATGACCATGATTCTGAATTATTTACAGACTGTCTGACTGCACAGTGGACTTTTCTGAGGTGATCGACACACTTTCATGCAGCTGCTCGCTTTGAAGAGAACGGCGTTCCCACAGATTTAGAAGCTTCAGAGATAAACACGAGATGAATCGATCGGGTTCCTCTCCTCCTGCAGTTGCCATAGCAACCCCGGGGGTCTATCCAGATACAGTACTTGTGTTATGATATTGTCAAACCATGGCGATGGAAATAAGTGGTTCTGTCAAAGGGGAAGGACAGATTTGGTGTAAAACAGTCAAATGAACTTTTTTACTGTTTTGATTATTCCTGTGAGTTTGAAATGCAAGAAACGAGCCTTTTACATTTAGTTGACTTTTTTATGCTTAACACTTTATATGTATTTCCTCTGTTTCACAGACAGCATCCCTGCAGACTTAAAGGACCCTTTCTACACTGACCAGTATGAGCAAGAACACTTGAAGCCCCCCGTGGCCAGCCTCCTGTTGTCCGCTGACCTCTACTGCCGAGCGGGCAGTCTCATTCTGAAGAGTGATGCTGCCAAGCCGCTGCTGGGTCACGATGCCGTCATCCAAGCTCTGGCGCAGCGTGGTCTCTACGTCACCGACCAGGAGAGATTGGTCACTGAGAGAGACCTGAGAAAGAGACCTCTGCAAATGGTGAGAAGCTGTTTTATTCAATTGTTTTCAGGCAACAAAATGTAATTAGACCAGGTCCTCTTCTTTAAATACGAGCAGAATCTAACCTCAATGCAAAGATAATAACTTTTTTCTCACTAACTGAGACAAGTTTTCGGACATGGGTTGTCTTGTTTACAATTGCATTATACAGTAAAGCCATTAGGTGCAAAAGGAGGATATTCACATAGGTTTGTTTTTATGTAATGATGCACACTGATTAGTGGTTTCCCACCAAACTAACTCCAGGTTCCTATAACAGTTGTTTCTGTTTACATTTCCAAAGCACAGACATAATGCATAAAACAATCCGTGCTACATAAGGAGCAGCCGTTTGCTGAGCCAAAACACTGGTGCTAATGGAATATCAGTTCTGGTCGCTCACAATAACCCCACCTCCAGCCTCTGATATTGTTTATAGCTAGGAGCACTTTTCTATAATCTCAGAAATTCTGCAGCTCCTTCTATTCATCATACTTGGAGATGAGATACTTTGAAGACTGCCTGGCGTGTCAGAAAGTGGAACTCTCGTTATTTTAGGGCAAATTCTCCATAGCATGCTTTACTGGTTCAGTGAAAAGCAACTGAGAGACAATTATCTCACAGTGTGCCTGCAGTCTGTTTGTGGATGCTTGCTGCTTTTAATTTCCTTTCTATGCAAAGTTAGAAGTTATTTAAATTTAGCAGGAATTTACAGCCCAATGGCTTATTTTGAGAAGAAAAAAATATGTTCTTATATTTCCCCCTACAATTTAAATTCAATCATGTAATTTTAAACTAAAATAGATCAATTTGTTGCGCATGTGTGTAAAGATGGATTTTTATAATGCAGGAGCACCTTTTGTTTTTGTTTCTTGGAGTCTTACAGTTACCCTGATCTAAAGTTAGGTTCAGACTTGAAAGAGGTCCAAAATGGATCAGGACTGAAAGGTTAGTGACAGAATATGTGACAGAGGAGTGTTTTGTGAACGTGAAAATGAGCTGATAGAAGAATGTGAAACTGCCCTTTTCCATTTTTCTATCTCTCTGCCTCCTAGGGTTGCGTCGGTCATCCCTTTCAATCCGGTTTTCTTTTCCCCTCTGTTATTTATCTTTTCCTCATTCTACACATTT
>JAVKLF010000083.1:5925986-5961105 GCA_034783495.1 Millerichthys robustus | reverse complement strand
TTTTTCTTTTAAAACCAGAAGCATTAAACCTAAGATAAAGAAGTGATTGCTCTTCTTTTTCTCTATTGAGTGTTTAATGAGATTTAGTAAAAAGCACAGAACAAAACAAATAAAATAAAACGATTCTCCTGAAAACCGACAAAAGATGGTCAGCAGTTGTAAAGGGTTTTAGCAAATGAAGTATAAATCACTGGTTTTAATCTTGTTTGTTAAAGGACAGCCGAGTACCTACGTACAGTTGCAACAGTGAGCTGCTCCAGTAATGTCATTAAATTCTGCTTCATGGCATTTTAGCTGAGCGTGCTACATAACTCTGCAGTTTGTGTAAAGACTAAGAATTTAAAGAATAAGCAATTTTAGATTATACGGCGGCCTAAAGGGCTTCAGTAATCAGAAGTGTCCGATGCTGATGATGTCTGACGTGTGTCATAACTCTGCACAGAATATCCATATTTTCGGACGTTTTCATAGGGTTGGATGAACGTGATTTTGCTTAGCAGGGTTATTTCCCCCGCTCGTTTTTTGTCACTGTTCTGCCCACTCATCCCTCTGTCTTCTGCCATGTGACGAATTTCTACACGTGAAAACGCAGGATTCAAATCGCAATTACCGCCCACTCAGTTGCCCACGCACATTCTGCATCGCTGGCTCTGTCCTCCACTTGATGTGCTCAAAGGGAACGAGGGAGAGGTGTGGAGGCGGGCTCACAGTCAGGGGGGATTGTTTTAGCGATATGCAATGAATCCGATGGGGCTGCCGCAGTTCTGTGTTCGGTGTCGCAGTCTTGTAATCCTGAGACTGCAGGTTCGAGCCCCGGGTTGCATCCGGTATAAAACAATTGGGAACACTGAAAGAACAACATGCACTGAATCTACCACTGTGTGGAAAAATATTAGCTGAAAGAAACCACCGGAAAGCTTTATTTGTCAAGTTTGTGATTGTCTTACTTGAACGCCAGAGATGGTTTTCTTTTTTCTTCAGTTCTGTGTGTGTTTGTGCATCTTTGATGTACGACGTCACATACGCAATAAATGATCCAGATGAAATTTCACACCAGTTTCTTTGCATGGTGAACTTGTAACCCAGCAGAAAGTCAGTCTGTTGCCATGGTGAAAGTAAGACCTAATAACATCTTTCTACATGGATGAATCCATGCACATCTGATTTGTGTGTGGATTTTTAATGACACCTTTTTATCTCTGGAAAGTGCTCAGACGTCCTTGTTGCATCACTGAAGCAAGTCAGCGCAGAAACAGGCTAGTTAGAGGATAGAAGCAGCGGTTGCCTTTTACTTTTTTTTTCTCCACACTCTGATCAGTTGGATAGATGTAATCGTCTTGCCCAAGGGCACCCATGCAATTATAATCACCATCATAAAACACTTCTCATATTCACTTTCCTTTAGTATGGTTTTGTTGAATCATATGCTGCAGGTTTAAGTTACAAATCAGATCATCCTTTGAAAAATTACAGCAATGCAAGCAGTGTCTTTTTTCCTCCCACAGCTGGCAATAATAAGGTTAAATTTATCATGTGATGTGTCGTTTAACATCGACAGGATAGTTACAGACTGGAATAAGTTGTTACAGGTTGATGAGAGGAACAGAGTAATGTCAACATTTTGAACATTGAATGACCCAAATGTAATATTTATTAGAGCAGTTGTGAACAGGTCATGTTGCTGATATCAGTTTGATGTATAGAAATCTGACTGTCAGGCTTCTGTGTTGTAAGCTGTGTGCTCCAAGACCCTGTTTGTGTCCTCGTGGCAAGTATAGTCCGTTATTGAATTCTCTCCATACAGACAAAGCTCATATCAAACAATTCACATATCAGTGTCAAGTAAGAAATATTTGTAACAGCTATAAATTAAAGACAAGTTAGAATAAAATATATTTTATACAAAGGATTTAAAAGCTTAAATTGATCATTGTTAAAAGACAGATTGTTACTTCTTTTAAAAACAACATAAGTGCTGAAATATAACTAAGTCATTTGTGTGGCAAATAGTAGTTTCTCTGTGTGATGCTGATTTATCAGCTCATGTTTAGCATGGATGAATAAAGAGAATATACTTCCTCTTTGTTATGTTATCGCTCTCTTTCCGCTGCCTCCATCACAACCCCTATTGGGCAGGCACTTCGTTTCCATGGTTACACTCCAGCAGGCAGAGGGTTGCGTATGTGTGTTGGTGGAGCCAAGCGAGGTGGTGGTGGGGGAGGCTCGTGCCTGCATATGCTGCCCGTGCACTGTGAGCGCGCGTGTTCGGTGTGTGCTGTGGGGCGGGGCATTGTAGTAGTGGTGAGCACCACCGAAGAATAAGAACGCTGAGATGCTGGATTCATCCAAGCAGGCAGATGGTATTTCTAAGGCTCTACATCTCACACGAAGACACACCTCCTCACACACACACATTCCCGTGTAGGCGTACAGACGGTGTGTGTGCCAAGCAGGACGCAAACTGTCTCTCAACATCCCTTTATCGACTTTAAATGCTGTTTAAACTGAATTCAATCAAATTGGTTTCCACGGCCTTCATAGCAAAGAGGAAGGGACGCTCACCCAAAGACGTTCTGTCCTCATCAGGCTCAGCTACAGTCAGTATGTTCTGCAGAATGTCAGCAGCGACTCCCAGGCAGTTCAGTATGGATGGATAAACAAGGACGTTAAATGATGTCATGTGACTCCCTGAGAGCTGCATCTCTTTATGCTGGGTTACCATTAGATTATATTTCATGGTACTGCCTTGAACCTTTTGATCTTTTTATGTAATGCATGTCTTATTTGGTCCGTACGAAGAAACATACCCTCCTCATGTGGGATGCATCTCTGCTCTTTAGCTCAAGTACATTCCTCCAGCTATTTTAAAGCATGTCAAAGAAGTGTTGTTTTTATAACCGTTTTAATACCGCAAGCATTTTCTGCACCAAAATATACAGCAGCAGGTTGAAAAAAAAAACCTCTATTATTGCGATCATATTAAGCAAATGACTTTATCTTCCTATATAGCCCCACATTAAGCCTATTATAGTGTGTAAAGCTGTCTTTAGAAGTTAATGCAGGGATCTTGTGACTAATGATTTCCACTCTGCAGGTACTGCAGGCTGTGAATCACGGTACACTAATGCAGCAGTAATAAATTCATATTTAAAATACATGTGGTGTTTGAATTAGCTGCACTTTTTGTTCTATAAAATACACCATGTACTTAAAAAATGCATTTTTTTTAATCTTGTCTAACTAGAAGTGTACCACAGTCAGCCTGCAACTGGCAAACACATGCTCTATAATTATCACTTGAAGCCAGTTAGGATTTTGCCTGTGTTTGTGTGTGTTTGTTTGTTGTGTTAACAGAATATCTCATTAACCACTGGGTGGGTTTTGCTAAAACTCACTTCCAAAGTAATCATTGGCCGTACATCTACAACTGATTCACTTTCGAGTCAACCTAATTCAAGATGGCTGCCACGCCCAAATGACAACACAAGACCTAAAATGTATATTGATATAGTTGTAGCAGAGAGTCATCCCCAACACACACTCTGAGCACCAACAGACTGCACAAGATCTCACAATATTGGCTGGGATTGTGTATAATATAAAGGTTTCACAACATAAAATAATATAATAAGATTATAAGATCATTTGCTATCCTGAAAGATTGTTTTAAACTTCAACTGCAGTTGCACATTACTCTATTTGCACAAAAAATTGCAGCTCTACCTGTTTGACTGACTGAACCTCTTCAGTTTTCTTGATGATCATCACTTTTATGTTTTAGCTGAAATATCTTAATATGATTATAGTTTGGTACAAATGTTTAGTGTTATAATTACCAGTTGGACCTGGTATAATACAATTTCTAAACTGTATGCTGAAGTGCCTATGAAAAGTTCAAATCTTGGCCACAGTTGGGCTTTTTGGACCAGAGAGGGACACAGTTAAGTAGTTCTCTGTGTCTTTGTTACTCAGCCTGTACCTGAGCTTTCAGAGGAGAGCTGCAATGCTCAAAGCAAGCTGCGTTTCATCACCATATCACCCTCAAGCTACTATAAAATGACCTTGTGTGTAGTTCTGTGTGTTCTGTGGAAGTACAAGCCTTTCCGTCTGATTGATGTTTTAATCACATAAAATCAGTAAAGCCCTGAACTTGAATGAAAACAAGTTTGGGACGATCACTCATAATGCTCTTAAACAGACCGTATGGTCTTTCTGCATTTCACGTTTTTACAGTCTGTCACCTGCTCAGTCCAATCATTCTGCATCCAAATAATGTCAGTTTGTTAGCTTTATGGATTTAACAGATTGTTCATAAAGCTTTCTCTCTGTAGTTGATTAAAATGGGGATTTTCTTATTATATCATGACCCAGGTAAGACCTAATACATGCCTCAGACAACTGAGAGCAGAGATTTATGTTTCTATTCATCCACATGAAAGAAAATCCACCACCGATCATCTTTGTGCTTCGTTTTGTGCAACGTGAAGTCGGGCTTCTACGGTGGATTTCCGTTTTTGCTTTTTCACCATGAAACCATATTAAAGATGCTCACCTATTTCCCCAGAGAGCCAGCTAAGTAACAGTAAATTGAAAACAGGATATTGACCGTGAAGCAGAGCGTCTTCTTACCACCTGAGAGATTTATGAATACAATCAGCTTAAATGAAAAAGCAAAAGTGTGTGTGTCATTGTTGCTGAAGTCTCTATATCACTGGATGCACAAATAAAGGTCAGTTATTTATCAAAGGTTGACTAAATTAACTAATTTAAGTCATCAGACATTATCTGAAAGAAGAATGATGTTTCAGGGCCGGATAAGAAGCTTGAAAACAATAACTCCTAAGTCTGTAGAACGTAAAAGAGCAAGAAATAAGATCTTTCAGCCATGTAGTTATTCTAAATTAATAATCCCCAAAAGCTTAAGTTTAGGTATTGCTAGCAACAGCAAATGTGCTGCACATTCTAGGTATGGGTATATGTACAAACATGAGGCTAAATAATGTTGAAGGAAAACACGTGTGCAAAGAAAACCTAAAGGTTAGAAACTGTAAGGTCATGGGGAGTAACAGCTTATTCCAAATGTCAGATCTTTTGTAAGGAAACAGGCTGGACCTTCCTTTTATTCATCCATATCTTTCTCATTCCACCAAATTTGTTTGCTAAAGCCTTCCTATAAAACATAACTTTAATCACTGTGACTAAGCTGTGTCTATAAAAGCTGCTTTTTGTACTACAGCATTATAATTGTCTTTGCAGCAGTGTCTTCATCTGTCTCCACAGCTCTCTTCGTTTCTCGTTTACATTTGGAAAATCATTGAGATGACGAACCTTTCATCTTTAAAATGTCATGGCAACAACATTTTATCCAAACAGATGCTGAATTTTTACTGTCACCATACCAAATGGACGATCGTAGTGTCAGAAGCGCCTGAATCTGGTCGTGTAATTTCTCTCTGACCCATCTTCCAACATATTATTAGCTTTTGCCATTCACTCTAATTAGAGACGGAGGGTCTGTGGTGTAGTTAACGAGATTAACTCTTCCTGTTGTCATTTATTCTCATCAAACCAGAGTAGATTCAAATCAATACCCTCAAATTATTCTGTAGCAGGTAAGATGAGAAGGAGCCCTTTGAGGTTTCATGTTTGACTTTTGGCCTTTTTAATATTGGGCTTGCCATATGTTTGGTGATTTTGTTATGGAACACAGGAAGGATTTGTTTCTATTTTCTAAAATCTAATAACAGGATGTTTGTCTGTGTGTGTGTGCATTTAGTGGTGTGTTGTGGTGGTTGTGTTGTGCAGTGTTTGGACAGGCTAAATGAAGGCTAAAAGGAAACAGCTCAGCAGTCTGTTATTAGAAGCAGTTACTTTGCTGCCTTGATGCCAAATTACAGATAGATAGATTTACACTGTTTATATAAGAGTTTAAACATCACACTAATTAAATTTCACACTGTGAATTCATTTCAAACCGGTAAATGCTTACATTTGCTATTTTACCTTTTTCATTTTGGAGTAAATCTCAGTATTATCTGTATGCTTTTAAAACTTCCTTAAATTTCAAAAGAAGAAACGAAAGACGGTAGTAACCCAGACTATATATTTACCACCAGGCAACATCACAGCTTCGATTTTTCACTTTTTAATCTTTCTTTGTTTATGTTTTCCCACCAGAGTGCCCACCTGGCAATGATTGACACTCTGATGATGGCGTACACAGTGGAGACTGTAAGTGTGGAGAAAGTGCTGACATGCATTTATCAGTATTCATCCTGCAACCCTGAAGTGGAAACACGGTACGACACAGAGGATGCAATGACCACCTGGGTTAACAAGGTTAGTAAACGGTGCATGTGCGTTACGTGCAGTTACTAATCTATGTACCATCAAATCAGGTCAGGCCACTTTTTGTTCGTGTTTCGAGGAAATATCATGCAACCTGTCTCAGGTACAGCGTCCACATCCCTTGGATGTCCTCCCTTACATGGCCTGCGTGCACAGATGGCTGCGGTGATGAACAGTACAACAGAACCAAGTCTGTTTACATTCCTCTAGTAGGAGCTCTGGGCTGCTGCCAGCTGTGAGCTTCACACACACTCAGAGCAGACAAAGGCTTACAGGAGGTGTGGTCGTGGTCTCCTACCGGACAGACAGATGGCTCTGTTGGAAAACCATTCATTCCAAAAGCCACAATTTTCACAACCGCTTTCAACTCAGTGTTGCTTAGCTCAGGATGGCTTTTCAGTTAGAACTGGAATAAATTTAGTCTTTTGCATTGACATCTTTTGATTCTGTACTATATTTATTAGACAATTAATTGACAGAAACAAATGAATTTGACTGTGACTGGATGTGTCACTAATGCTGCATGTGGCTTAGGTAACGACAGTTTATTTATTTTTATTTTTTTCATACAGGTAAATGAATACCTGAAAGACGTCATGGCTCAGGAGCAGAAGAAGAAGGAGACACAAAGTGCTGAGCAGACTGGGGGTCCTCGGGTGGGTGTTTTCATTTTGATTTCCACTCTCACAGCTGTAGGAATTCACAGACTCCACTTCAAACAGCCCAAGTGTGATGGACAGAAAAGAGTAAGCCAAAATAAATCCTCAAGTCCTCGTAAAGGATTTGCTAAAGCATTTTCCTTTTGATTGACAAGTTATTTATCCCAGACCTCTGTGCCACCACATGTGGAACAAGCTTTCGCAGCAGAGTTTAGGCCCATTTTATCTCAAAGACATTGAAGATAAGTTCACCTTTAAATTAATTTTCTTTTCTATTTAAAAGAAAACAGAAGGAATAACCCCCCCAAAAATCATACCATTTATCTACTCTGACAAGCTGAGCCACGTCACTCACTTCAGCTGTGGCTTGACCAGAGCATTGATGCTATCCAGTCTAATTAATCAAGCAGTCATGAACACTATAGTGCAAAAAGCTGGAAGATGTTGGAATTTGCTGTTGAAATGTCTTTTTCTTACAATGCACAAGACAGGGTCTCATCAGGTTGTAGAAGTAGCAAACTATGCCATTTTTGTCACGCACCCACATAAGCGAGATGCAAGAATAATTACATTGTTAGTATTCCAGTTTGTTTGCTTTTTAATCAGCTTTATAAGAGCTCTGGCAGAAGCAGGTGGATGTATGATGGATTTATAAATGCCTGGTTCAGTCTGACCGTTCACTAAAAGTTGCTTCAACATTTTGTTTTTGTTGCAGAAACACTGAATTTATTTGAGCTGCATCAACTAGTTAAAGAAAAAAGGGTGCAAACGCTCCTATCTTTATTGCTCTCTTCTTATTAGATGTTGCAGTCTCTTATTGCCTCTTTATTGTGGCTGTTCATTTTTCTGCAGTAATAAAAATTGGATTATACTTTGCCACTGGAAGCGTCTGTGTGTGGATGTATTAAATATTTGCTTCTGTATTATCTGCGTTAACAGTCAGGCTCTGTTTTTTAGTGTTCAGCATTAAGGGTCAAAATGGTCTTTGCAGCCACAGAGAGAAATCATAGGAGGGGCGACCGGAGGCGGAGGGGTAGATGGATAATGTCAATTATGGAATCACCTTCACGTTTATCCTGCATGCTCCTGTGTCACTGTAATATCCAACATCATGCACCTTCAGTGTTTTTCAGGAACAAATTTACGTGACTTTTCTGTTTCCTTTTCTTTTAATTGTGCAGTTTATTTTTATTGATTCTTTGGGATCAATTTAGAGAACAGTCATAGTAAAAGTAGTAAACATATTCATCTATTCTCTCTTTTTTATTGTTCCATAGAGAAAAGAAATGACCTGTCCTGTCTTCCATTGTGACAGAATACTATATAAAGTTGAAGAGCTTTTTAAAATTATTAGTTTATCTAAAGTTAAAATGACAGATGTACCCTTTTGTTCTAGTCTTTAAAAAAAAAAAACAGAACTGCACTTTGTGTGGTTTCCATCCCCGTCCCAGGGCTGCACAGAGTTTGATGCTGATCTGACCGGTCAGTGTGCAGACACAGCACTGCATGCCTCAGCTGTCCCTGACAACACGCAGAAGGACACACTTTTAACTGGTTAAACTCCTTCCTATTAAACATAAAAACTCCCCAGTATAAAAGTATTAATAGCTTTGTCGGGGACTGTCACTGAGTGTCTCAGAAATGAATCAACAACCTCATGACTAAGTGATCATTTACTTATTTTAGCTAAGGAGTTTCCCTTTCAGAAATGTCATCCTGAACCTCTGGCCATGGTATGTTGTGTAAGTGTGTGTTTTGTGGTTGTGTTTGGGTCCTGATCGTGATAGTTTGCTGCTTGAGGCAAGCTTTAATCCAAAATAAACTTTAAGTCTGGTTCAGTTTAACACTTTCAGATGAGTTGGTGCATGTCTCTACCAGTGTGTCAACTTCCAGTTGCTGAAATAGTTTTATTTACTGTATAAAGTTTAAGACATTTTAAAAACGCCTTGATTGTCTTGATTTAAAAAAAGTAAACTTGTACAATTCTTAGAAATAAGGAGAATAGTTACAGCAAAACTGTAACTTATTTAATTGGACTTTCTCTTTTGCCTCTACAAAACAGGACAAAAATTTTTCCTTTCATTTATTATTATTATTATTTTTTAATAATATAAAGTGGGATTGTGTTAACAACTTAAAGTCTGAAATAAAGGACACACTTGGTAATAATTCTCCTGCTGGAAGACAGCATTCATTTTTATGGATTTTTTTTAAATTATAAAATAGACAAAAGAACAAAGTAACACAAAAACTGCACTAAGCTGCAAAAAAAAGAGCTATCTAGCAGCTTTGTATATTCTATCTCCATCCCTCCATCACTCCCCCCTCTTCTGTCTTCGCTGTATGTCTGCAGGATGAGTCATGCAAACACCCCCCTGTCTCAGACAGATAGATACATGCCCTCATAGGATAACACTGTGGAGCTCATCCACATCCTTTATTTCAACATACTGCATTATTTGTAGGGTTGAAGGAAGCAGAAGAGACGGGGGAAGGGGCTGCAAAGGCAGAGTCAGGGCAGGAACAAGGGGTTTGGGGGGAGGGGGGGGGGTAATCCTTTTAAGTTGCAAAAGCTGAGCTGCAGCTATGAGAATAAATCCAGTTTAGAGGAGGGAGTTTGGTTGGTTGGTAGTAGGTAGATAGGTAGGTAAAAAGTGTGCGTGCCCAGCTCTAAGGAAATAACAGATTACCTCTGCTCGGGGGTTTGATAGGCACACAGTTTAGTCATCTTTTCTTTATCCCAAAATCTTAAATCACTTTCGATGTAGACAGTCTTCATATCCTCCAGCTTTTAAGGCAGCAGGCTGTGGAGTTTTTAGTCGAGATGACATAAAATAAAAAGTTAATGTTGACCTTTGGAATATAGAACTCGTGAGCAACCAAGACTTAGATGTACTGCAGAAAATGTTGCAGGGCAAATGAAGTGCACAACGGTTTTCCCACAATGTTTGATTCCCGTAGTGTCGTAGAGAAATCAAGAATAGTCTTTTCAGTCTCATAAAATTAATCTGTATTGCATGGCCAAGTATCCAAGAATTCACCTACCTAAAAGATTTAACAGTTGAACTGCATGCTATGGGAGGTCTTCTCATCACCAGCAAGTAGATAGAAGAGATTAACTAAGCCATTAATTAGATTAAATTAAATATGTTTCTCTGGCCATTTAAAAAAAATACCATTCAGATAAGTTCAACAATAATAAAATCCACTACTATCAGTTCTTTTTTCTTCCCAATTGTACTTTCTGTATTTATTTTAAAGATTTCTTAGAAAAGTGCCAGCATTTTCCCAGAAGGCACTGCTTCCCTTTGAAGTTGAGGACCTGTCAGCCACTTTGGGTCTTTGAGGCCTTTGGGTAAAAATGGAATTAGTTGTTAACTGAAGCAATCTTCTTCTGGAAGCAGCTTATGTTGTCAGCAGATAGTTGGCGGTTTGGTAACATGTTCTGTTTGCACAGAAATGAATATCGGGATCATTCCTTCACCTTGACAGTTTGTTTGGTAACTTTGCAATAAACAAACTGAATGTTTTTGTTTTGTTTGACTTTAAAATTCAAAATGACTTTAATAGTCTTTGAGTTAAAATGAATTTGTCAGTCGACACAAAAAAGTAAAAGAAGACACTTCATAATGACAAAAAGACTTTTTTACTGTTTTCCATTTTGAGTCACAGTTCTTGTGCTTTTCTCTGTAGTCATTTTCCTAACTAATCTCACTAAACACATGTCTTTGTTGTGCCTTTTTCCTGTGCTGCTGCAGTCTCCAACCAAGTGGTACATGAAGCTTGTACCTGTAAGTCAACAGCTTTTTCATCTGTGTTCACAGTGATGTTTCTCCCTCCTCCTACCTGTTGTTTTTTTCCCTTTTAAGCTTGATTTTCAGAATTTTGTAGGATTTTCTTGTTAACCTGCAGCTCTACACTACTATAAGCATAGCTTTATTCATTTTTCATATTTCTTCCTAATAGTATCACTAAGGCATATTCGTTCGTCTTCATTCACAACAACACTCTTATAGTTTATTTTTAATTCCTTTATTATTTTATTCCTGTCACTGACCTTATTTTTCTGCAGTTCAATTTACTGCTTAAGCTGCAAGGCTCCTGGGCCACCTAATCACCTTCATACATGAGTAAATCTTGTGAATCCCCGCTGTGCCCCGAGTGCTCGTCATTACTGTAAAGAGCTAGAGAAAGCACAGCTGTTGTTGGGGTCGCTCAATTAAGCATGCTTAGCTTTGCAGCTATTTTAGCAAATGCAAACAAAATAAAGTCAGGATAAGTGTGCTCCAACAGCGACTGCAGATGTAGGCTGGGTAATTCTTCACAACCTATTTAGGTTTGTTGTTTTTTTCTGTCACACAGGCTCGCTATCGGAAAGAGCAGGCCTCCACCCAGCCGACTCCGTGGATCCCCCCGGTGGACAACCTGCTGAAAGACAGCACGGACGGCTCGGCGCTGGGTGCACTGCTGCACTTCTACTGCCCTCAGGTGCTACCGCTGGATGGTAAGGAAGCAAAAAAACACACTGTAGGCTGCGTCATGAGAGAGACAGTCGTGGATGACTTAGCAGATCTAATCTCAGTCACAAACAGTAGTTGCAACACGATCACATCAGATTCCTCAAGATAAAGCATTTAAAAAGTAGAGCAAATGCACAGCTATCTCGATACGCACATAAATGATTCTAACCTGAGAAAATCCTGGGGGCAGGCCACTTTGTTCAACACAATAGTCATCAGCAGTTAAAAAACTAAACAATAAGATAAGCATGAATATTCTAACTCAAGAAGTTCCCTCTGACACCTGATAGCTCTCTCTCTCTCTGCCCCTCCAGACATCTGTCTGAAGGAGAATATGAGTCTGGCTGACCGACTCTACAACCTGCAGCTCATACAAGACTTCTGTAAGGACAACCTGAACAGCTGCTGCCATTTCAGCTTGGAGGATATGCTCTACGCCTCCTCCACCATCAAGGTACCACCCAAATCTGCATTTATTTACCATTAAAACAAACTACTTCCTGCTTTTTTTTGAAAGGTTCAGGAGACTTGGACTACTTTAACTATATACATTTTAGAGCTTTTTGTATTTTGAAAACAGAGTATGAATTTTGGTAATCATTGGATATTGATTATTTTCAAAAAAGGGGTTAAAAGTTTTTTTTTTCTGCAGAATGGAATAAAAGCCTCATAGTACTTAGAAAGTCTGAATAGAGAGAAATGAGGAGAATTCAGACCGATGTAGTGAGTCATGCTGAGTAAAAATCTCTCAAAACAATTTGAGAAACTATATATATATATATTTTTATTCCTAGTGTTTTTCATTTTTCTCCTTAATAGATGCAGTACTGTCTGCTTCAGTGAACTGTATTTCTCTCATATGTTCATACAGCCACTGGCTTATTATTTATTTATTATTGTTTTGAAAATGCTACTGGAGTGCTTTCGTCGTAGAAAAGAACATGTTTCATGTGTTTGAAATCAGCTCCTCCTTTTTTTTTTTTACAATAAAAACACATACCGTACATTAAGTTTGACAAAACTTTTTCTTTTCCAACATGGTAGACAGAAATATCTTACATGCCAGATTGTTCTGGATTTTAAAAGATCCAGGTAGAGAGAAAAAAAAAAAGTATAAACAACTTTGTGACTTTCTTCCGGTGATTTGTTGTAACCTCCCCTCCCTGCTGCACGTTTCGTTCTTGTGTCCATCACTGTCTTTTTTTTTTCCTGAGAGCTGCATAAACAGTACGCTGATGTGTCTGGATGGATGAGTCTGACTTTGCCTTACTGTCACCTCAGCATGTTCTTGGATGCAGAATTCAGGTCAATGTAAGGACACTTCAGTCTAAATTTTGCACAACCTAAATATACAAGCTAACTGTGTAAAAACAGTTGTTTGGAGTATTTGAGCCAAGTCACAGCAGTGGACATATGCAAACTGGTGAATCTCATGCTCTCAGCAGTCTGATCCACATAAAAAAGTTAGAGTTGTGTGAAACTACCCGCAGCATCATTTTGATGACCGATTTCTGGAGAGATGAAACCGTCCCAGCAGCGCAGAGTTATTGCCTGTGAAGCCGTTAAAGCCAGAACTGCAAACAGAACCAGATAGACTCGGTGACCTTGACCTACATTCCAGGCAGCCACAGCATCGGTGGCTGTGTGCTGTGAGCCGTCACTCTAATGGAGATCTCATTAGACTGAGACGTTACAGGGGAGGCGACATGAGGAAGGTGTCGATGTGGGAGAAAATGAAAAGAGCAACGAAACAAGAGTGTGAAACAATTAGAAAGGAGATGCAGCGGAGACTAAACATCCCCACTAACACACAGTCTTGTACTGATTACATGATTAGTTAGCCAATAAAATGCTCCTGGGCTAAATCTTCTGTCAGATGTTATTATGGAAAATTGGATCAGATCATTTTTCTTTCATGAATAGAAAACTATGTAAAGACAGTGTAATGAATTAATCACGGGCTAAATCTTTGTCAAATTATTGTCATTATTGTTTACTGATAAATCTCCCATTTTCATAGGTTGCTTATTTATGAAGAGATGTATCTTTTATTCTTACAGTATTTTGTTTGGTTAGCAAAGACCTGCTCACTCCTCATCATGTTCATCTTACTTCAGTAAGATATAAAGCATCAACCCCCAAATAGCCATTTATTTTGTACATTACTTGCAGCCATTTTTTCCTAATGGGTTTCAGCAAATAAATCATGTCAGCCTACACCCATTCAGTGATTCTTTTAATTAATGCACAGCAGTGAAAGGAAGGGAAATTAAACCAACAAAGTATGGGCTTTGCTGGGATTGTTTTTCCACTTGCAAGCTTGTGGCGAGGGAATTAAAAACTAGAAAATTGACTACTAGTTAGTCATCTGCCTATAGTCTGACTATTATAGATGACAGCAAAACAACTATCAAGAATGTTGCTTCATGTTGAGGATTTATCTGCCAAGAAGTAGCAGACTATTAGAGAAAATGTATTTACCCAAAACGCTGTTTGACTTGTTGGGCAAAATTGTATCGTGTGCAATTAACCGTCAGAAAGACTATCGGCAATTAATATTTGCCACTTTGCAATTACTTAATTTTTCTATTTGAGTCAAAAGAGTCCAAGTTTTATGATATTCTGTCAGCTCATTGTTGTATTTAGAAGAGATGAGTTTGAGATGTTTTGTGTTTCTGTGGCGTCGCGTTTGGAAGTGTAAGCTCAGGTTTTTCAGCAGACAACGTGCAGCAGCTTGGGAAACTTGGCAGAAAATCAAAGAGAGGGTATTCCAGATTTGTGCAGTTCTGTCTGGTTGACGAACCCAGATCCTTTAATCAACCTCCTGAGACTCTTGGGATTAATTCCCACCCCCCACCCCCGTCCTGAATGCTCATTGTCTGGTTTTTCCTCTTCCAGAATTGATTGATTTCATTTGTAGAGTGTTACAGAGACCTGCGATTGGCACTTTTATGGCTTCAAGCATTACACACCGGCATCGTTCTTGGAGCTTTCACCATGATTGTGTGTAGCAGAGGGACATGTCAATCCCTGTAGAGTGAATTAGCCACCCACCCCCACCCACCATATCACCCTCCACTGTGGACTCCCCTCTTATAATCACCAATCAGGTTCATCAGGATCTTTATCCTTAGAGTCAAATCTCTAAACAGCAAAATCTGATAAAGCTACAAACCTAGTGAGCCAAGACGTAGCAGAGCCAGTCAATGGGGAGAAAGGTGGGGGAGTCATATAGGGAGTGATTATTTCAGTGTGTGTGTGTGTGTGTGTGTGTCTGCTTAGGGGTGGTATTAAACGATAACACACACCTGGTCTGTCAGTAGTAGAAAAGGGAACAGATGGTAGCAAGTTTGGTTCACTGCAGGCCTGAGCAGTTTGGATAAGTGGAGATCTATCAACGATCTAACCTAAAGGTAACCAATATTGTTTGACTTGCAGTGTGATAGGAAACCTTTGTGCATAAGAGACCCGAAACTGTTACCTTTTTAAACGTTGCATGTGAAGTTGATCATTTTTCTGTGTTACTGGTTCATGTTGATGACCAAATAATTTGTTCTAGAAGCTTTGCAGATGAGTATGTACAGTAGATTTTAAAAAAGGATTCTTAAAAGAATTGTGAAAAGCTGCAGTACCAAACACAGTAGAACAGTGTCAGAATGGTAATTGCCTCTGTGCCTCCTGGTGTGCTTTTGGGCTGCAGTTTAACTGCTTATGAGATGTCTGCATGGTGTGTGTGTGTGTGTGTGTGCGCTGGGTGTTGCTTGGTGGAGTAAAATATTGCTGATGAGCTGAATCAGGTATCTTTGGAGCTGTGCACCATTGCCTTTGTCTGCGGACCGTGTGCTGGGAGCTGGGAGAGGGTGTGTTCCCGCAAGGTCGTTCCAGATTCACTGTACTCGCTTTGCATTTTTATGGGTGTACAACTGGATCATTTGAAACCATTTATCAAATATTGCATTTTTAGTATATGCGAAAGTGGAAACCAGAATTTGTATATTCTGGAGTATTTTGTATAAATTCAGAAAACAGGAAAACAAAAGATTGAGGAAACTTTTGATGTGATACTGGGGAATAAAGCTTTGTGGAATGAATCTTTTAGCAGAACACTGTCCACCAGGGGTTTAACCTCCCACTGTATGTTGACCTGATTCACAGATGGTCACGATTTGGCACGTTTTATTCAGTGTGAAATGGGTTGTGTGGTGAGTTGCGTGATAGAACAATGAAAAATAGCTAACCTCTTTCATTAAAATGTGCCTGAAAATATGCGTGAATGACTCCTGACAATTACACAGGTACATTTTTGCAGCTCTATTAGTAACATAAGTGTTGTTGTTAAAGTAAAAAAGTAAAAAAAATTGTTTGAGCGCCTGAAAAACCAATGATGTTGATGACATGACGTTTGCATTTGATATGGTAATTTGTTATTATTATTTTGTTGTTATGGTAATAAATTCAAACAGACAATTTAGGAAATACTGATCACCTTACCTGTTCAGTCAGGTGAAACAGTGACACCTGGTGGATAAACAGTTTTATGACTTTTCCAGAGAAAATGACTAGCTCAGAACATGTCTATAAATTATTTTTAAATGTGCGTGATTAAATGTAACCTTTTTACATCTTTTTTGAAATCCTAATGTTGTTCACTTCCCCAGAGTAACTACTTGGTGTTCATGGCAGAGCTGTTTTGGTGGTTTGAGGTTGTTAAGCCATCTTTTGTGAAGCCAAGAATGTTGGACAATGAAGGCACAGGCAAGTATTAAATCTAATGTCCACTTTTTGTAGCAAAAGTTACAGTAGTGGATTTTAATGAATGATATAATATTAAATAACGCTCTTTTGTTAAAGCACAGTTTTATCATTTGTTTTTGACATCAGAATCCTCATTGATAAAGAATATGCCAGTCATCCCCATCTCCAAGGCAACTAAGAGAAGTTTCATAGAAAAACCTCCAAGTCCTGAAAGACCCAGGTAAGTTATTCCAAGAAGTTACTTTGAAACAACATGGATTTATTATAATAAATGCATGTTATGATGCTGTTGTCGTTTCTTTCATTTTCTAGTTTACCCCTCCGACCACAACCTCGAAACTCAGGTCAGTATCTTTTTGCATATTTTATTTTTATTTATTGTTGATTTACATGCAAATCCAAATCTGATTAGTTGCACTGCTTGACTTTTTTCTGTTATTCAGGAGACATCAAGAGGTCAACCTCAATGTCCTTTGTTGATGGCAACCTTGGGACATGGCCCAAGGAGAAAAGGTTGGTAATGTCCTGCTGAGATGTGGGAATTCATAGATTAGGAAATTATAATTGTCTTTTTATTACAAAAGAAACTGCAGATTTAGTTATAGTAGTTCATTGTTTTTTCCATTAAGGTCTGGGCCTTATGGAGTGTCATTTGACATCCCCTTCGACAAGGAAGATTCTGCTTCGCCCCTACCTTCCTCCACTCGTGGTATGGTCAGGTCCGTCAGCACTGATGACGGTTCTGGTTTCAAGGTCCACCACATGCCTCGTGGAATGAAACGCAACTTGTCCTTCCAGCCAGTGAATGGTCAGAGTGTTGGCATTGAAGAGGAAGGCTGCCCAGACAGCCTTGCAGGTATGGAGACTAACAGGCGACCACACCCTAACGGACATGGAACCGCCATGGGAACAGCTCCTTCCATGGACGCAGCTCTCCACGTTGTCCACACTCCAAACAGACCACCTGCAGAAGGCATCAACAATGGTTTCTTCTTGCACAGTCAACACCATGAAGCTGGTGTTTGTGGCTTAGACCCAGTGTCAGAGCTGGACTCTAAAGAACTTTTGAGCACCACAGACACCACAGAGGTTGACACTGGCATCCATATCCGAACAGAGGACATGCTGGATGAAGACTCATCTCTTAAAGACTGCTCTGTGAACATGGAGCTGGATGCGGACTCGCCAAGCAGTCAGAACAAATCCCCATCCGGAATGAAAATGACCAGCTTTGCCGAACAGAAGATGAGGAAGCTCAGCCCGTCAGCAGCAGATTCAGGCAGAGGCAGCAGTAGCTCCATGAAGACAACCCCAGAAGGTTCTGAGTTCTGCCTTCCATTATCTGTCTCCTGGGCACCAACCCCCGAGCACAGCCCCATTCATCAACAAACCCCACCATCTGTTCCTGTTCAGGCATCACCCAAATCTGTGCAGCTTCCACCCAATGACCCTGCTCAGGTCATGGCTACAGAAATGGTGCAGCTGAAGCTGAGGCTTGAGGAGAAAAGGAAAGCCATTGAAGCGCAGAAGAAGAAAGTGGAAGCTGCTTTTACAAGGCACCGACAAAAGATGGGCAACTCAGCATTCCTAAATGTGGTCAAGAGAAAAGCTGATGGGGCTGCTAGTGGAGAGGAAAGTATGAAGACTGACGGAGAAGGAAAGTCAGAAAGCACAACAGTTAAATTTGGTAGGAGCAAGGCAGACACACCTGATGGAGCTGAACAAAGCAGCACGACTACTTGTTGGAAAAAGTCACCAGGTGCTGGTGAGGAAGGTGGGCAAAGTTATGCTCAGCTGACAGAATTGGATCTTGCAGAATATACACGTTCTATTGAGAAGCTCAACCATTCTTTAGCTTTCCTTCAAGCGGAGATGCAGCGATTATCTCAACAGCAGGAAGTGATCATGGCCATGAGGGAACAACAGCATCAGCAGGCGTGGGTCATCCCTCCTCCCCACACAAACCCCTCGCCACAAAAACACACTCGAGCTGTCACTCGATCTTCAGGACCCTCTTCCCCTGCAGACTCGCCTCGTTCCACCCATCGCTCTCCAACCAGCATCAAGCGTAAATCTGCCTCGTTCCATTCACGGAATCCTCGGACCGCCCGACCCAGTGAGCTCAAGTTGGCCCCATACAGCCGAGTCCTAAAAGCACCGCAGTCTGTTGACAGCATCCCAAGACTACGACGTTTTTCTCCTTGTCAGCCTTTGTTAAGCCCTTTCATCTACATAGGGGAGAAGCCAGCTGCTCTCAATCCAGAGACAGCGGCTCCAGATGGGGATAATAACAAGGATACAGAATCGCTCGTGTCTGCAGAGAGAGAGCTGGTAGCTCTATGTGCAGCCATTTCACCCCCCAAAAGAGAGAACATTGAAGGGAATATAAATTCCCAGGAAACAGAGGGTCACGGTCTTTTAAAGACTTCTGCCATGGAAAAAGATGAGCAGGATGACAGCATTCAGAAGCCATTTATAGAACTAAAACCTACAATAGAGACATCATTTCCTGAGGTTCTGTCCCATGCCTTGGTGGAGACCTTTACACTAACACCCACAGAGATTCTGTCTAATCCAGAACTTGCTTTCCAAACCACGAGTAGTCTGATGGAGGTTCCTTTGTCAGTTGTAAAGCCAATAGAGGATCTGACAATTGATGGTGTTCTGGAAGTGGATCAGGACAATATGGAGAGCTTAGATGATGAACAAAGGCTGTGTCGTGGTTTCTTTTTCAAGGTAAGACCAGTATGTTTTATAAGATAACATGAAGCATATCTAATAAATAGAGCACCATGTTTGCTTTTTTTAAGGAAAGATTCTTCTTCATCATATCAAATTGTTCATGGTTCAGGAAACCTATGGGCTGAAGACAGCGTGCGCTTCCCATTTTTAGAGTTTGCAGCAGTTGTTAGCTGCTGTCTTGGCTTTGATGTAGGTCAGAAAAGTGGGGCTGCTGTGAATAATTTAGGCTCAGCTGGGGAAACTTGGGGTTGGAGAAGGGTTTGCTCGATTATAAGATTTGAGAAGGATTTATTAACTTAAAGAAAACTTTGACTTAACCAGACATCTTCTGAATTTGATAAGAAATATAGATGTATTTTGTTATATGATAATGATTAAATCATCAATTCGTTTAGTAGAATTCACTAACTTGTTTGTTTTATTATTGTAAGTCTGACCTAATTTGATAAAAGTGTTTGTTATTCTCATCCTGTATTGTTATAGATAGACTGTATTGATGCTTATTTAAAAAATAACATTTAAATAAATAGCGCTTTGAAAAGGGGTCATTTTATGTATTTAAGTGTTTATTAGTGTTTAAAACAATTTTTCTGCTTCTGTGTCCTTTCACATTCCATATTCTGAAAGATTTGTACCACTTTAGGTTGTATGGTATGCACAAATAAGCTCTCAGTCTTTTCACAGTCAAATTTATTAATAGATAGAGTTAAAAAAATAAATATCTCAAATATTTATTAGAAGCCTAATGTGACCCAGGTTGCAGTCACTTTAGAACATGGAGCAGACTGATGGTTTTGGTTTTCATCAGGAGGATGGAAAGGCAGAAGAAAATATGGCACAGAGGAGGGCTGCTCTGCTGGAGAAAAGGATGAGAAGAGAAAAAGAGAGCCAACTGAAGAAGATGCAGCTGGAAGCTGAGCTAGAACAAAAGAAAGAGGAAGCTCGGTAAGCACATTTCTACCTTTTCTATTGAGTGGTAAAAGTTCTAAAAGTCATTTGTTTACTGTACTTAGCTTTTTTTTATCTTTTATTTCTCCTTTTTAGTAATTTAGTTTAGTTAGTGGTTGAAAAATAGATTCAAATTTTACTTGTAGGGCATTGTACTACTTTCCTAAACTAAAAGCCCAGTGCTTCTTGTTGCACCCATGACTCTCCTTCCATCCCTTCGTGTGTTCAGACTGAAAGCAGAGGAGGAGCGTATCAGAAAGGAGGAGGACAAGGCCAGGAAGGAGTTCATCAAGCAGGAGTACCTCAGGAGGAAGCAGCTGAAGCTGATGGAGGACATGGACACCATCATCAAGCCGAGAGCAGCCGGGGGCACCAGGCAGAGGCGGGCCCGACCCAAGTCTATCCATCGTGACAGCGTAGACTCCCCAAAGACCCCTGTCAGAGCTGCCACAGGTAACCATGGAAACAGCTGTCACTCATGGAGGTCATGGCCAACACATTTGACAATTCACTGTTCTTTATCTTCTCAGTCCTGCGGCATCAAATAACGCAAAAAGCTTCTGTTTTATTCCATTTTAATTATTAGGCGTACAAACTGTGAGCTAATTTTAGCAATCCTTTATATCAGTATTACATTATTGTAACATACAGTTTAACACGCTGACATACTCAAGGAAAAATGCTGCCACAGCGTGAGTTTTTGCCTTAAATCTAATTTTACAGTTTAGAATTTCAACTTCTTAATTGTTGTAGGTTGTCACATATTTTTCCTTTGCATTATATCGACGCGTAAGATTCCTTTCATTGCTCTGTTGGACAAATGCAAGGGGAGAGTTTTGTGTTGTTTCCGTTTGTGGTCTGTGTAATTGTGTCATTCCACATTTTTCTTGTCTCGCCCCAAGGTTCACAGTAATGTGTTTTTTCAGTCTCCAGTTTATCCCTTGCATCCCTCAACCTGGGCGACAGCGTTCACTCTGAGAAGAGGGCACCGAGGTAAGATGTTTTAACTAAAAGAAAGGAAACAAATTGCAAAATAAATCTCAAACTCTTGGGGTAGCCTCAATTTGATGACTTTAGGTTCACACTCTGACCCTAAGGACGGGCCCCAAATCTGTGAGGCTGCAGGTTTTGTGTGAATATCAAATGGATACTACTTGGTGTGACTTCAGCTGGAAATCTGCATGAATAATACCTTTCAAATCTAACCTTTTCCTTCTTCAATTCTCCCTGTTTACTACATTCTTCCTGCTCATTCAAAACAGGAGTTCTAGTTTAGCCTCTAGCAGTCTCTTCTACTTTCTGAGCTCTCCTAAACGGAGAAAAAGAAGGTTTGTTATGTTTTGTGTTGTTCATTTTTAATGCACTTCCTTCTATCCAGAGACAAACCCTGCACTGAATTTTGCTTCCCACTATGGGTCTTTATTATGGATTAATTGGAAAAAAAAGTGTTTGTGCAAGACCCCCTAACAATGTAAACCTTTCTGGAGTTTTCTTGTAACATGACCTTGGATTTCCCAGGGCAATAAACTTCCCTGAAAACTTAATGAAGCATTTCATCTTAGAGCATTTCACAGCCTCTACATGCAAAAAGGTTTACAAGGATTCTGAAAATGCTCCTCGAGTTTGGCTATTTGGGAAGAAATTCTGAAATGCATGTAAGCTGTGAAGCAACTAAGCTGAGATACAGCATAAGTTATGAAAACCGCTTCTGTTTTTGTTTCTTCTCACCCTTTGCTGTGCCAAATTATATATCAGTTCTTCATTTTACAACTCAGCAACAAAGAGAAACGTTTTGTTTTGAGCCACATCGCAAATTTCCTTGTTTAACCCCCACCCTGCAATAAACACCACGTTATCAAGATATTACTTGGATTTCTATGCAAACACTTGCAAAAAGCAGCTCTGGTGACTTTGGTAACGTTGGTAGTTGGTCTGTTTTTGCTAAAGACAAAATGCCAAGTACCGCACTTTGTCCAATCGTCCTTATTGACCTTGAACACACCACGCTGCACGCCCTGCGTATGCCTGCAAGCTTTGCTTGCTCACTGGTTCCTGTAAAAACATTAAATCTTTTCTTTTGTTGACTAAACTTAATAACACCTTGTTTTTGTTCATTTTTTAAAATTTACTGGATTTGCTGAACGTTCGGAATTTGCGCACATGAAAGAGAAGTGAGATAAGAATCAGTCTGTGTGTGTGTGTGTGTGTGTGTTGCTGTTTTAGGCCAGACTCTGCAGATGGCTTCCTGTCACCAAGTCGTTCCAGCAGCAGAAATGGAGAAAAGGACTGGGAAAATGCATCCACCACGTCATCTGTTACGTCCAACACAGAGTACACAGGTGGGTCAACTTGATGCAGATCTTCTGGAACGCCAGGTTTCATTTGTAATCCACAAGCTTTTATGGCTCATATTCTTTTCCCCAGAAAGGTAATGCTACAGAAACCTGCATGCATTATTTAAAAGACAGAGTAGAAATATGGAGGAAGGTCTGCTCTGTGACTTAACTGGAGTGGTTGCCACGGCAACAGTCTCTTCCTAATGTTTCCTGGGCTGTATTTATTCATTTATTTATTTATTTTCAGGACCAAGGTTGTACAAGGAGCCCAGTGCCAAATCTAACAAACATATAATCCAGAATGCTCTGTCCCATTGCTGCCTCGCAGGCAAGGTCAACGAGGGGCAAAAGAACAAGATCCTGGAGGTAACGGCCTTTTCTGGTTTATACACTGGTGAGGAATGTGTGTCCTGGTGCCAGTTAGGATTAGGGATGCCTTTTGAATAGTCCTCCTAGTCCTGTTATTCCTGTATATGTTGTCATAGATACATATAGGCATAAGAGCTGCATATTATACATAAAAAACATGCAAAAAAGCTAGAGGAGTAAGTATGTAACTTTGCTACTTTGACCTCAACAGGAAATGGAAAAATCAGAGGCCAACAACTTCTTGGTTTTGTTCCGGGATTCTGGTTGCCAGTTTCGGTCTCTTTACACTTACTGCCCCGAGACTGAGGAGATCAACAGGCTGGCAGGCATCGGACCCAAGAGCATCACACGCAAGATGATAGACGGGCTCTACAAGTACAACTCGGACAAGAAGCAGTTCAGTCAGATACCAGCTAAAACCATGTCAGCCAGCGTGGATGCCGTGACGATCCACAACCACCTCTGGCAAACCAAGAAGCCAGCCACCCCTAAAAAAGTAGTGCCTGTGCAGTCCTAATGGAACTTGATACCCCAACAATACTCCTCCAAAATATTCATCTCAGTTTGCACTCCACTGTACATATCCATAAAGATTCAAACACCTGCAATGCCAGTTTGAGGAATGCATATTTGTCTTTTTTAGTAGTCTCTCCTCTCACAGCATTCCTGTCCTTGTTTACCCTTCATATTATGACCTGGATGAGACAGGACTTAAAATATTCTAAACAACTGGAATGTAAAACAGTGTTGAAATGATGTGTTCACGTGTTTTTAGAGATTGACATGTCTATAAAGGCACGTGTGAGTGAAGTCTCTGTTTTTTATGTGCCAAATGTCAAAAAGAAGACAGTTTGAATGCTAGAACATTTTACTCGGTACAAAGAAGCACTGAATGTTTTCAAATCATGCTGATTGATTTGTTTTTTGTTCGGGTTCTATTGATGTATGACCTTCTGCACATTTTTTGTGTGTGAGTGCAACGAAGTGATTGTAAAGCAGAAGCTTTTTATTTTGGTAATTGAGAGGATACGGTTTTGTCTCAAATTCTGTGGGTAAAACTGTTTGTACAGTATATTAGAGTCAAAACTCCAAAGGGCCAAAACAACTAATTGCATACAGCTAGTATTAGCCACACAGTTCATGTGTGCTCAACTCAATAAAGCCAAGAGGTTTCAGCTTTTTCAAAACCCTGTTTGAGGAAGTAGTTTTTGTAGCATGCAGGCGAGTGACGCTATAATGAACAAAATGCTAACAATGGATTCTTAATGAACAGACACTCTGTTGTTTTTGTAATTCCAATTAGAAATGTCTTGTTTTCTGAATATACAAGTCATTGCATTTAGTTTAAATTGTTACCAAGTCGGGCCTAGAGTTGGTAGAGTTTGTTCAGGATGATTCAACCAATAGAGGTTGAGAATCAGTATTTTAGCAGCTGTTTGAAAACAAATAAAACCTCAGTATTCATTTATTTATTAACTTATGCTGCTGACATCATTCAGGATCTTTGCAGTATATAAAAGTAATGTACAATCAAATTTTCCCCTGCTTGTGTGAGTAATTTTGACTGAAATCCAAGTAATACAGACACCTGTGAAGTATTGCTTTTTATAACAACTTTGAATTAAATGCCACAGAATTCACAATGTGCAGTTAATAGGCATGTCCACAAAGCAACATTTTTTTAGTAAGCAGATGTCAGATTGATTAAAATAGTTTTATTTGAAAATAGTAAATTATGCATCACAATTCCTGGATAAAAATGTTGCCATTATCTGCATCTGTTGCTCTGGTATTGCACAAGTAAGTATTAATATAAACAAAATAAGTAGTGAGTGCACAGGCAGCTTGTCCTAAATATGTCAGCATTGTGATTTTGCCTGAGTTTTTTTCTTTTTTATTATTATTTTAATAATTAAAATAAAATAAAATTGCAAGGCAGATTAGGGGATATGGAGCCTAACTGCTGCATACGGGTAGAGATTCGCCATTGGGTTTCTTTGGCATCAGTGTCAGGACTTTTGCTACAGAATGTCAAATTAACACCATGTGGGATTTTCACTAAATAAATTTGACAACATGGTGCTTTATTATTTTGTTAATGGGGATATTTATGACCACAAGGGAGGATGTAGGTGTCTTTGAACGTGTAATCTAGTACAACAGAGGGAAGAATTGTCTTCAGGGAGCTCTCACCACTGCTTTTCGGCTGTTTATGGCCAAAGTATAAAGTAAAAGATCATTTAAAGTGTAATGATCCTGTATATTGTGTTTGTGAGCTTTCTCTTTACACTCTGATACTTTTGTTTGTCAAATGCTGTGCTGTCATCCAACATCTTGCAGAACACGTAGTTTCAACTTCAGATTTTATTTTTGTTTTTGCATTTAATAAATGAAAACCTGGCCTCAGCATGTGTGGTGTTTAAGTAAATTAGATTTTAAGCAAGCATAATTATATTGCTGTTTATTGGGGTTTTATCACAATCAACTTAAAAGTGAGGGAGAAAAATTTAGACCATACTAAAGTAGATCCTCTTTTTAAGCCTGATAGAGTCAATCAGTTAGTTAGATTACACATTTGCCCCAAAAAACAAACAAACAACAAAAAAAAAAACTTGAATGACCTAATTTTTTACTTTGAAACTCAGGTTGTGGGTTTTGGACCTGAGCAACAAACTGCAGCCTTTCATGCCCTCTGGATGACAATAATGTGTCTTCCAGTTCTGCTGAAAAGAAACTTGGTGTTATTCTTCTTTAGGATGTCATTTAACTTTTTTCCCACCTGTCCATAATGAGTAACATCTTGATGCAGAAAAACTGATCTGGATACATTGACCACTTCAAACTGGACCGTTGTCATTTTTTTATTATTTGGGTGTCCCAAAATTACTAAAGTCTATTTGTTTTTTCCTGTTAAAAGGGCATCCTTCCTTTCCACTGTGACCAATGTGATGCTCAGGATGAGAAATTGCAACAAAAATTGAACCTAATCTTCCTGACTTTTACAAAATTAGTATTTCATACGTTTTTGTACAATCCGCCCTTAAGATGACTTAGGCTATGTTGTGGACTGGCGCTGAATAAATTGAATTGAATGGAATTTCTGTGAATTTCTTTTCAAAGTTGCCACATTGTGGCGTAAGGTGTGACCGCTGGGTGTCATCGCTTCAGCTGATTGGTGGTTTCCGTCCGCATGGCAACGGCGCGAGCTGTGTACTACTCGGTGAAATAAGGCGGAGAGACGCGCGAGCTTTGGCCCGACACCCTGCTTCTCGGAGCAACGACACCGCAGAGGGGAGTGTTGCTGTTTTCACGCGGCGTGTCGACGGCTCGGCCCGACAGGTGAGGAGCTGGCACACATTCGGGCTGCGGTAGTTAAAAATAATCATAATATTAATAACAAATAACGGCTGTTTCTTCGGTTGTCCTGCGTGACGAGGCGTGTCGAAAACCAAGTGAGCTCGAGGGCTGTTACGTCAACAAGGTGTGTCGAGACGCAGATGAAGTGCTGAGGCTGTCAGATATGGGCCGCAGACCTGCTCCGGGATGTTGCTTCTTTTGTGTTGGGGCGGTGTTCCAGGCTGACTCTGCTCCACCACCCGCCCTGGAGCCTCCCCTCCATCCCCCCGCGGCTCTGCTCCGTCAGCTGCTTCACGGAGCAGCGTGCTGGCCCCGTCATGTCGTTCAGTCCGCGGGTGGGATGATAAAACCGTAAACCACATGTCCACCAACGCTGTGGATAAGAATTCCACTTTAATCTTTTTTTTATTGACATATTAAGATTAGTAATGGTGGGCAAAAAAAACCCCAAAACATCATAATAAGCCAATAAGTTAAGTTATCCTGACCCCTAATCAGGATGGTGCAGTTTGAAAGTTTTTTTACTCCAGTAGGTTTTCAGATATGTTGATATGTAGCCTAATCCTGAAATGTAGGCATGCACTCAATGTAAACATAGCACTAATCTGCATCCTTTACACAACAAACCCGAGTATAAACACGTGCTACCAATACATCAGAATTGTTCAACTTATTCATCCCAAATGGCTCTTTCAAAGAAGTCGACAATATCGCACCTGTTTTCAGTGACTTTGGCTGTTTCTGTAGGTAAATAAATCCACGTTGTGGTTGGCAACTGCTCCACGTCTATGATGCAGAAGTATTTTAGAAAATTGTCTGATGTGATTTTCTTTTTTAAGAAGAAAACGTTGCTTATTTCATGAGAGTCTTGCTGGTGAATTGGTGTGTCTGTCAAGCACTGCCTTTTATAGGTTATTCTGCTTATACACAATGTCTAGTAAAAAGTTGCAATTTTTGTCACTTTTCTGCCAGCAGACCATGTGACTTTGGAGCAGCGGGACCTTTGACCAGGCAGCAACGTCATACATGTAAATATTAATATGAGATTACGCCTCAGTTGTCTTAAAAAATGTAACAGTTGAACAAACAAGATCTAAAATCATAAAAAAATATGCCAAAAAGAGTCAGCCTTTTAAAATAATACACACATAGACTTTTCATTTTTCTATTTAGCTGCCAATTTGTTTGTACACTTCTGTCTTCTCTTTTTTTTGCAGTCAACTCTGAGCTGCCACCACACATTTTCAACCATGACAGCAGAAGAGACCATTAACCTCAAAGAGGTGGAGGTGATCAAGCTGATCCTGGACTTCCTGAGCTCCAGGAAGCTTCACATCAGTATGCTGGCTCTGGAGAAGGAGAGCGGGGTTATTAACGGACTCTACTCTGACGACATGCTCTTCCTCAGGTAGGATAGCGAACATGCAGAATTTCCAGGAGGGAATCAGAAAGATTAGTTTAGTTTTTAATCACATATCAGATTAAGTACTATTGTTCTTTTGAACAGGCAACTCATTTTAGATGGCCAATGGGAGGAGGTGATGCAGTTTATTCAGCCTTTAGAAGGAATGGACAAGTTTGACAAGAAAAGGTAAGTTTTTTTGTATGTTTAGCTTCAACACTTAAAATAATGAAAACTTGAGGCCTATGTGAAATTGAAGTTTTTGTAGTTTGTAATATCTGTACTTAAAATGCTTCAGTAAATCCAATTATCGGATTCCGCCTCCTTTGCTGTTTCCCATTACCATTCATACAAAACAGAAAACACATCACCATCACCAGTTTAAAGTGACTCCTGTGTGTCTCCTGTATCATTATGTTTCACAATGTTTGTGTTTTAGGTTTCGTTACATCATCCTGAAGCAGAAGTTTCTGGAAGCTTTGTATGTGAATAATGCCATGTCAGCTACTGAGGATCCTCGTAATGTATGTATAGAAATGATGGATAAACTTGAGTTTTGCAGTTTGAGTTGCTGAAAAGAAGCCAGGACTAAAAAGAAGTTTCAGTTGGTTCAAAAGCCATTTAAATCAGACCTTGGGCTTTGCAGTCTTTCAAACCCTGTATATGCACAAAAAATGTAACTTACTAAAGATAAGGAGAAAGAAAATAAAACATAACATGAATTTCAATGCAATAAAAGAAAACATAGAGCACATCTTTGATTGCTATTCAATTAAACAGCAAATGTCCTTCACTTTGCAACAGACTTAAGTGTAATCACATCAAAAGCATCAGCGGTTTTCCTAATTTCCTTGCCTCTACAGCTGGAGCTAACCATGCAAGAGGCAGTCAAGTGCCTCCACAGTCTGGAGGAATTTTGTCCCACTAAAGAGGACTACAGCAAACTGTGTCTCCTCCTCACCCTGCCCCGCCTCACCCACCACGCCGAGTTCAAGGACTGGAACCCGAGCACGGCTCGTGTCCATTGCTTCGAGGAGGCCTGTGCGATGGTAGCAGAGTTCATCCCTGCAGACAGGAAGCTGAGTGAGGCAGGCTTCAGAGCCAGCGGGAACCGCCTCTTCCAGCTGATCATCAAGGGCATCCTTTACGAGTGCTGTGTGGAGTTCTGTCAGGTAACGCTTACAGTGCAGGAAAATGAGCCAAGTCTCTAAATTTGTCAAGATACTTTACTAACAAGCTTCAATGCAAGGTAAACTTGCATTTGCAAATCTTGCAAATTTTGTAAGATTTGACTAAAATTTGCAGAACAATCTGGATTTTTTTGTGTTTTCTTTTTTTTTTTAGAGTAAAGCGACCGGGGAAGAGATCCGAGAGGGTGAGGTGTTGCTTGGCGTGGATTTACTTTGCGGGAACGGCTGCGACGAGCTGGATTTGTCATTGCTGTCCTGGCTGCAGAACCTCTCTTCAAGCGCTTTCACTTGTGCCTTTGAGCAGCAGACCCTCAATATCCACGTGGACCGCCTGGTGAAACCCAGCAAGGCTGGACATGCCGACCTCCTGACTCCATTAATCAACCGTCTGTCCCCGTGTGCGACCTCACCCTTCCGCCAGAGGCCTCATTCAGCCGACACCTACATGTCCCGATCCCTCAACCCAGCTCTGGACGGCCTGTCTCACGGACTGGCGGCTCAGGATAAGAGGGGCATGGAAACCGATATGAAATCTGCTCTCAGCCGCAGTCTAGTGGAAAATAATGTGCATCAGCAAGATGATTCACCTGAGAGGTGAAGAACAAACATTAAGCAAAACCTAAACGGCTTGTAATGTGTTGTTTGGAGAGCTAGATTAGTGGGATTGATTTCTACTTGTGTCCGCAGAAATACAGAGTAGGTAGCAAATAGTACTGTATACTGTTGTGTAAAATATCGACTGTGGAATTAAGATGTTTAGGGGAACTTATTTCATTGTTATAAAAACTAATTTATTAAGTAAGAAACAAAATCTGCACAGTTTACTTTCTCATGTGGATTGTTAAAGTGTACTTAAATAAAAAATTTACAAGAAAAATTGGAATATTTTTTTCTGGAATATGTAGATAGATTGACATTGTTTCTCACACCATCTTTTTTTGTGTGTGTTTAGGAAACACCCTCAGAAAGCGGCGGATGCATCCAACACAAAGCGCACCCCTCTGACTCCTGGAAAAGATGGCGGCCCACCCTGCAGCTCAGAAACGCAGGAGGTAATTTGCACCAAGTGCATTTTAACATTTTGTCTCTATAAGGAAATTAAGGCCTAGAGAGTCTGACATAGCCTTACTGTTATATTATTGCCCTTCGACGAAGGAGAGAGAATAATGGTTTTTGCCTATGTCTGTTCCTTTGTCTGTAGTGTTAGCAAAATAACTCCTGAACCAGTGGAGAAATTTGAACTTTCAGAGAGTAATTTTTCATACGGTTTTGTCTAGTCACAGAAGTTAAAGTCTGAATGTATTGCTTCCGATTTAGTAGATGTAAAACTGCTCCTCTAACCCCCCTGAACTGCTGGGTCTGTACATAAATCTTGTGTGAATTCTCCTGCACACCTGTTTATGAGGCTCCTGCACCTTGCTGCCCTCTTGTACCCGGAGGAGGAGGTTTAGATCATGGACACTAGAAGCACATAATCTGGTTTGATGTGTGGTCATTCCCACCATGTCCTGTTTGTTTCCATCATCGCTCATCTTTATGCATCCCATCGCTCATCTCTTGGAGCGAAGTACTTCTTGATGAGATTGTTTTGAGGGTGTGTTTGCGAAAAGTGAAAATAAAACTCTAGGCTGGTGTGACGCGATGAAGGTCTTGAACACTTGTTTATGAGATGGATGATGGAGGACAAGGCCTTGGAAGTTGAAAAGTTGTTAGCAGTGCCTCTCAAAAACGTTTTATGAGGAAAATAAATATTCTACCGGGTTACAGGGCCTGCTAAAGCAGGGGGAAAATCTGCAGACACATTATTCCAAGACTTCTACAACTTCTTTACGATCATGGTTATGTTATTGTCAGCATCAGTCTGTGTTTGTGCGTTCAGCATCGTGACTCCACGGAGCACATCCAGGAGTACTACAGGCAGCGTCTCCGTGTGCAGCAGCACTTGGAACAAAAGCAGCAGCAAAAGCAGTTTTATCAGCAGATGCTGCTGGAGGGAGGCGTCAAGCCGCAGGATGGAGCCCAACACAACCTCACCGAGACATTCCTCAGCAGGTGAGGGAGTCGTACTTAAAGAATCAGAATCACACACAAGGGAGACGCGCTCCATCGGTGCTACAGGGGATACTGCTTTATATATTTATTTTGTTTAGATCCATTCAGAAGTTGGAGGAGATGAATGTCGGCATCGATCCTAAAGGAGATGAAGTGATGTCACATCTGGGCCAGCACTGGAACGGTGACAGCGGCACTTCAAACTCCAGGGCAGCTAATGACCGCCACAACCTAGAAAAGGGGCCACTGAAGGATAAGCCAGGCGAGGCGAGCTGCAGCTCCGGGAACCACGGCGTCTCTTCAGTCAGTGAGTCAACGGTTTCTAAAAGTCGAAGGTGAGATCCTGCAAGTCTAGTTAACTGTTCAGTAAAAATGATTGTTTAGCTTTGCTGCTTATGAAATCCAGATCTTTTTTCATACATAATAAAATTTCTGTGCAATATTGTGAGGTTTTGGGGATTGCAAATAGACTAGGTACAAATCAACATGGATATTTTTGTGTGTGCGCTGTCATTGGCAGTGCTGAAAAAATTAGAGCCTCTGCTACTACGGTTCAAGACGATTGTGGCTCTTCTGCAACAAGGAACACGAATGAGGTAAGACAAAATGTGAATAAATCTAATATGTTTTTGTTCATAGGTTTTACACCACTTATATGATCATTCAGTGGGACCATTTTTGTTGCTTCTACTAAACACTTAATGCTTTGTGACACATCCAAGTTTTTTCTGATTTTGTTCAGTCAGGAAAGTCCAAAACACAGTTTGTGAGGGTGAGTCAGCTCGAGGACACACAGGCGGTGCGTGCTGTGGCTTTTCATCCCTCTGGAGCGCTGTATGCTGTTGGCTCCAACTCCAAAACATTGAGAGTTTGTGCCTATCCAGAAACACTTACCCCTAGGTAGGCACCACGTACAGATATACCACTTTTTAAAAAAATTATTATTGAGAAAGCAAGAAGTGCCAGTAATGTTAATATCTATATTCTTTTGTTCAAATCCTGCAAATGTGAGCAGCTTTATTTTTCTTCTATCTCTTCAACATGCTGTTTTTGGGAGGAAGTCATACCCGACAGTAATCCATCTGTCTCTCTTTGTTTTGCTTTTGTAGTGGTTCTGGTGCTGTCAAGCAGCCAGTGGTGCGCTTCAGACGGAACAAACATCACAAGGGCTCAATTTACTGTGTGGTGTGGAGCCACTGTGGACAGCTGTTGGCTACTGGCTCCAATGATAAATATGTCAAGGTGTTGCCTTTCAATGCAGACACCTGCAATGCCACAGGTACTGTATTCAGAATGCTTTTCTTGTTATTGTCTATGATTTCTTCTCTCACTTGATGCAGGCCGTTTCATGCTGATCTTAAATTGCAGCAATTTAAAGTCTGAGGAAAAAAAAATAGTATTTTATTTAATTTTAAAAACAAAACTTAAACAGAGAAGACAAGCTCTTTCACATATATCATGCAAGTTTAAACATAAACTGTTGAAACACTTTATCGTCTCCCTCATCTAAGTGACTTTGCCTCTCTGACCCAATATTAAGTCATACACATTTCTGATTCAGGCCCAGATCTGGAGTTCAGCATGCACGATGGTACCATCAGGGACCTGGCCTTCATGGAGGGTCCGGAGAGTGGAGGATCCATCCTGATCAGTGCAGGGGCCGGAGACTGCAACATCTACACCACCGACTGTCAGAGAGGACAAGGGCTTCACGCCCTGAGTGGACACACAGGTATGTTGGCTTTTTATGGGCTTTTAAAAGCAACTATAAGAACATTTTACACTGTTTTCTTTTATTAAATCTTTCAGGTAGATTAAAAAGTTAATAAAGTACATTATGCATTTATGCATGCCATGTTTTTCTCTCTGTTACATTTGAACAGGTCACATTCTGACTCTGTATACGTGGGGGGGCTGGATGATTGCCTCGGGCTCACAAGACAAGACAGTCCGGTTTTGGGATCTGCGGGTGCCCAGCTGTGTTCGTGTGGTGGGCACTACTCTCCACGGATCTGGTGAGTCAAATCACAATTGACTACAGTAATAAGCAACAACAGCATGAAAATAGAGCTACAATAAATACCAATAGTTTTCTTTATTCTGATGTTATTTCATGGGAAACAAATTTCTGAAGTTTTAGAAATAACACAAAATCTGTAGCTTCGGTTGTAAATAAAACAAACAAAAAAAAACAGTAGCACTTCCTTGTCCAACACAGGAAGTGCAGTTGCTTCAGTGGCTGTAGACCCCAGCAGCCGCCTGCTGGCCACCGGACAAGAGGACAGTACCTGCATGTTGTATGACATCAGAGGGGGACGCATCGTCCAGACCTGCCGCCCCCACAGCAGCGACATCCGCTCCGTGCGCTTCTCTCCTGGAGCTCATCATCTCCTCACTGGCTCTTATGACAACAAAATCATTATCAGTGATCTTCAAGGTACAAAGACCTACATTTAGAAAGAAAAACACTTTTTAATTTTAATTAATAGGGTGTGTATCTATTTAATCTATACCACTAACATTAAACAATGCTATCAAGTCCCACCCACTCCTGTTGGGTACTTAACTGTATTTGTTACAAGCTCAGGATGATATTCTTAATGTTTGTTTTGTTTTGCTTTGAACCCAGGTGATCTGACGAAGCCCCTCCCTCAGACTCTGGCGGGTGAGCACTGGGACAAGGTGATCCAGTGCAGGTGGCACCCACAGGACCGGAGCTTCCTCTCCTCATCGGCCGATCGAACGGTCGTCCTCTGGGCTCCGAGCCCCTGAAAAACAACTAAATGACAAATTACAAGAGCAGCAGTGAGCACCAGAGCACAGTTTCCACCTTCAACCCAGCGTAGGATCATAAACTGCTGCTGGAAAGTGTGTGCATGTGCACTGATGTACATGAGTAGTGTGTTGCTTGGTTAAAACTAATGACAGATCCAAGTTTAAAGCATAAAGTCACCTAAATAACTGTGTGTGTGTGTGTGTGTTGGTTTGGATGCCATTGTGCATGTCTTTGTATGTGGCTGTGTGGCCCTCTACAATTTGGAAAGAACCACAGAAGCAGAACAACTTCACTGTTTTAAGGGTCAAGGTGAATTTTTTTTAATACATTGGATATGTTTGTGTGTTTCATTTTTAATGCAGCTTAAAGATTAAATAACAAAAGCATAATGCCTTTTTTTGGAAGACATGAAAAGGTTCACTGCAAGCACAGTTTATCACTCCCACAAATGCAAATTTTAGTTCAAATTGAAAATAAAATGACTATAAGGACCTAAAATTAACACTACCTTCATCGAGACACAGCTACTTTTATATTTTCTATCAGAAGCTGTGACTAGACTTCACGTTGAGTTATGCATATCATAATGTGCCTTTTTGTAACCGTTTCTAGATTTCAGATGTCTGAACTGACTAAGAGACAGTTTATTTTATTGCAATTTTTGTATATTTTCTCATATGCCTTGTCAGCTTTAAACAATGCCACTGTAGAAAATGAACACCAGTTTTTGTGAACACCTGTGTCTGTATAAAAGAGTTTTTTCTTTTTTTCAATTTTGGCATTTTATTTGTTTGTAGGAGATGTCTCTCAGACCAATAATTAGTTTTAGTAAATTTAGTAAATTTTAAAATTATAAGTGCAAGTTCAATCACTGACTTTGAAAGCAGAGATTTAGTGAAAGCGGGCCTGTGCAACAAAACAAATTCATATCAGGACACGGCCCTGTTAAGATTTTAGGGTTTTTTTTAAAAGAGAACACCTCAAGGGTCACATAGTTTTGCCTGTAATAAATATATAATATTTCACCTCATTTGTGTTGTTTGTGGAAAAAATGATGACGTTTCTTAGCCTTTTTATGCAAGAAATTGGAAAAATTTGTATATGCACCTTAATTGTACACTTTACAATTAAATAAATTGCAGCTATAGTTGAACATCAGAAAAAAAAACATGTATTGAAAGAAAGGAAAAGCAACCCTTAATGCTCTTTAATGGCAAAAACATTGCAGGGTGGCACCGTTTTTTATTTTATTTTGACAAGTCAAAAACCAGATTTCCTCCCTTAGCTCTAACAGGTTTCATGTTCTTCTGCTTTTCTGTTTCTAACTCCTGATGTCATTAACAATGCTGGTGTCCAAATATGTTGTTTTAAATTACATGTTTGCACTTATAAATGCCTGAATCACAAAGAGTTCACCATGGTCCGTGTTCAAGTTGTTAAAACAATTAAAAGTTGCAGTCTCACACATCTTGTTTGTGAATGAAACGTCTTTTCAGCTCAGAACAAACAGCTCACAGTGATACACAGAGATGGCTGAAAAATGACTCAGCTTTTCCCAACTATACCTGAGTTTGGTGGTAATAAAAAGCTGATGAGTTCAGACCTCAGTCTGATGTTTCAGGACCTCCTGAGTCTCTGAAGTGGCTCAGATCAAGGTTCTCCTCT
>JAVKLF010000083.1:5873901-5885163 GCA_034783495.1 Millerichthys robustus | reverse complement strand
AAAAAAAATCAAACACATACTGACAAAAGAAGAGATGGAAGAAATGGTTTACAGTCGCCATTAACATAGCACCTTAAAGTGACAGTTCGGATGTTTTGAAGTGGGGTATTGTGGTAAGGTTATGAACAAATACTTTACCTGTTATAGATAGATTTTGAAATAATGTCATTTTTGAGAATTAGTATAATTTTGACCCGATTTGACAAGTTATTGGCTAGTGAGCAGCACCAAGAATAAAGCTGTCCTAAAATATTGCAATCTCAAAACAGTCAGCATTTCATACAAAATCTGTTTTTTTAGACTTTGAATACTGTTAATTTTCAATTATGGTTATTTTCTTACTTCATCAGTGGTGTACAAATTTACAAAACCATTTGTATGAACCTGATATTTGAGATTAGAGTTGTTTTAGGATGACAGCAATCTACTTTGAGCTTGGCCTTACTCAGACTAGCCATTTGTTCATCAGTCCAATCAATAATAAACCCATAAGCTTTACTACATCATAACGTTTCACCAAATCTTATTTTAAACTATTTGAAGTATCCTTAAAACTTTGACTTAAGCTCAGACTAACCTAAAAATCCAAATGTCTTGGCTTGAATAATCTGACTTAAAACTTAAAAGTAAAGTTAAGAGACATCAAAGTGCACAAAGAAGATGAAACAAATGGTGGATGAGGGGCGGGAGTGACAGAAAAAGAACCCACATGGTAGACAGAGAAGAAAGTGTAGAAAGCAGCCTGTCTTCTCTCTCAGAAAAGAACCTCTTGCTTTTAGCAGCAATCACTCAGTGGTAGAGCTCTGGCTGCACATGAAGATGACAGAAAACATCCAGAAAACATGACACAAATTACAGGAAATAACTGGCCACGAGAACAGAAGTCACAATTTGAAATGCCATCATTTACTTCTGACAGATGCTCAAACATGTACTTCACAGCAAAAAAAAAAAAAAGATCTTGTTTGTTTGAAATATTAATGACTTTTCATTTAAAGCCGTAAAAACTGCATCGGTGTAAACGTGCAGATTTCACATGCTGGTATTGATGTAGCACTCCTATTTAGAAAGACTATCTCATAATGGTCTGATTAGCATAGGGAATGCAAGAGCCTCTGGAGAAGACAAAGCATTTCAATAAATCATCCATGTTAATCCTTGAATTGCTTGAATGGAAATTGCTATTTAGTGTTGTCGCCACAGTGATGGAAGTCTCCACAACACCCTGCAGATGGCAGCAAAGTCATTTGACAGTTCTTTTTCACGTAGTGCAAACTTTAGGGGAAATATTTCCAGAATTTTGTTCATCTTCTTCTTTTTTTTGCCAGATGCACACTTACATGTTTGAACAATTTCAATTGTTTATAAATCATTTCTTCTTCCGTTTTTGTCCTGCGCTCAAGTTAAGAAAAGTGGCACAAGCTGACAGTTGCTTGACAGGTTGATGGGCCGGATCCATCTTTTGTGCATTGAAAACATGTGCAAAAAATGTGAGAAGTAAGAAAAAGAGATCCTGCTCTCTCTAGGTGTTATTTTTTGTTCATCCATGGCTGCTCGTGTACATCATCCAAGCAGAGATGCTTCTGTAGTGTATCAGTAAACATGTAGACAGAAGCCCTTTGACATGTTTACAGTTTTGGCTGCAGTTCAAATGTCGGTAAATCTCCTCTTATAAATGGTCGTCATAAACATCTAATGGGCTGTCATGAATATTTTAGAACCCTGAATATCATACAGAAAATGACCCCTGGAAAGCTACACTCCTAACAAGACACATTTCTTAGATGGATAACCTCCCCAGTCTGTGCAACACAACGGCCTTTTTCTGGTTCTTTGGCTTTTTTTGTAGCACGGTTGGATTGATTTGTCATTTGCAAAAGGAAAGAGCTTGGCCACGGGGCTGTGGATAATCCAATTTATCGCTTTGCCATTTATTACTAATTTCTGTGGCTTTTGGGTCCACTGTCACATCGATTCGTTGATTGCTTGCTTAGCTGGGTCCTAATGAGCTGCTGTCTGAATCACTGCATAATCGCCGCCCTAATTCACTTCCTCGCCTACCCTCACACTCTGGTCTGCTGGCTCGCAACTATTACAACAGAGTGGACTAAAACATCTCCCTGAACAGACAATTAGTAACATCTTCTTTGAAACAGGGTGTCATTGTGCAGATATTACCCTGTGAAAAATGACACTTCCTTAGCGCCTCTGGTGTCAAAGATGGTGGTTAGAGGTGACAATCTCGTTCGCTGTGGCACATTTTCATCTTGTCCTGATCCTGTAATGTAAATAACACTAGCATAAATGTGAACAAATATATAAAGAATTTGAAAGTATTTGAATTGGAGGGGTCAGGGTTTAATTGTTTGTTTTAACCTTGGGGTACCAGTGAAATTGTCCCAAAGTTTACCAGGAAAAGAAATGAAAGACACAAATTAAGTAGGTAGCATTGTCTCACTCAGCAAAGACCTAGATATGGGTTAACAATGGTCTGTAATGAGCTTTCTAATTTTGTCCCTCAGTCTTAATTGCTACTAGCCTACAAACACCTTAATTTACATACCTTACCTACAATACCTACGTACATTATGATTAAAGGGAGAAAGAAATACAGACTTAAACTCTTTACAACAATAAAAACAGGAAAGATTTATTTTATAGATGGTCAAAGATTATGGCCAGTAATGGTCATCATGTGCCACGTTTTACACAAAAGGCAACTCCACAAGAATTTCTCAAAAGGAAACTCTTAATTCAGATTACTATCACATATCCAATGATATTGCATAGATGCCAATTTATTATTTTTTTTACATTCCTGGAAAAAAGTTACCTTTTCATTCACCCTTTGTTACAATTATAAGTATACATTTACAAAAATATCATGCAGCTTGTAATCTAGAGTAATATTCTTTGCAGAAGGCATGTGTTTGGCTTCAGCACCCATACGTTCCAGACATTTTACTTTAAGGTTAGTCGTTATTTGAAGACCTTCTCGAGGACAGATGAGAGAGCAAATACCACCAGGTGAGGGTTTACCTCTGCACCAATATCAGCTGGCCTGGGTGGCATTTATCAAGCTTCAAGAGGGGCTTAAAGACACACCAGAATGTTTGTGAAGAGGTTGGTGGATAAATATAGGAGGGATCATCTATCGACAAAAAGGATGCACCACCTGTTTGCTTCATCACTTGTCCTGTGGCTCATGTGTTTTTCAATGCAGGTTACAGTCTGTCAAGTTATATACAAGAGAAGATGATGCAATCCCTCTACCACATCTTTTAGAATGATGCCATATTTTAAAATTAACAGACGAACCTGGGCAAACTTTTAAAAAAATATGAACAGAATGCACAGATGTGTAACTATTACTGTATTTGCTTTAAAGGGGAAAAATATGTTCGTTTTGAATTGGGTTACAAAAACAGCTAAAGAAAATTGCATTTTTTGAAATCAAGTGTAATGGAAACATTTTAAAAAGGTTGTTTTATCAAACTGAACGTAATCTGCATAATGTGTTTACTATATGCTCCATGTTTGCAACTGTAAACTGTAATGTGTTTTCAAACAAACAAAAACGATTTTATGTATCTATATGAAAAACTCCACATGCACAATAGTTTTCAGACAACATTTCTTTAATACAAAGTCAACATATCTACATACACAGTGGCTTTAAACCAATTATTGATTCTGTTCGAAGTAACAGTTTGAAAGTGATAGCACTTGGCCCTTATATAAAGGAAAAATGGTTTTGCTGAGTTTGGGTTCCTTTCTTTTGTCGATATGTACTGCAGCTGTTTTATTCTTTTTAATGGGAACTTTCTTCTTCAGTTGTGTCCTTTTGTTACATCCCAACCTGCCTTCCAATATTAGTGGCTGTATTATAAAAAAGGAAAAGAAAGCATCTTAACTTCAAGTCAAAAGAGTAACACACAAGCTTTGAGCAACTTCCATGAGTTCAGATCTGGCCTGTTCACCAGTCTCTTCAAATCCCAAAAGGGTTTTGTTCATTACGAAAGACGACAACGGGAATTTGCAGCAAAATATTTTGGTTTTCTCAATCTGTCCTTGGTTGCGCCTCATTCACTGAGTCTTGATTTCTGTCTGTATCCCATAATGAAACATGGTCAAACATAAACAGTATGTATACAAGGCTAAAGAAATCACCAGGGAGCAAAAAGGTCAGTGTGTTATGTTTTAAGTGAAGTATGTATGGCCTTCAGCGTAGCTGTATTTCAAGCATTTATGAGTTAACAACTTCTCATTTTAGGCAACTGAACAGCTAGAGATCATACAGCGATTTGTAAGAAACCTAAAAATTCAACGCCTATGAGAAAAGGATTGGTGCAGCTACCTTATAATTTATCTTCTTTTGGATTTCTGGCATCTAAATAACGTCACAATCAGATTTTTTTGGAAAGCGTATTACTTCTGTGCAACCTAAGAATAACTGACGATTCAAAGGTTAGTGGGTGGAAACAGCTAATATCTCAGCTTCGGCTAAATTCAACTTGATCCTGATTTTGGTGCCCTCGTTGAGGCTATGGGTGTGGGAACAGAAGCTGGCACGTTTCCCAGTTTGACTACTAGCAGGGGAAATTAAAGGCAGGAAAAAAAAAAAAGAACGTGAGAGGTAATTAAAGACCAGGGAGTAGAGTTAAGAGACGGAAGGTTTGAGAAAAACGGGCTTCACAAACAAGAAACTGGATATGAGCAAAACCTTGATCTGTGCATTTATGTTCCCACTTAAAAGTATGAGATCTCGAGGGTCAAATGATACATATATTCTATATATTTTTTATTTACACATATACTCTAGGTCATAGTGGATGTCTAATAAAATTAATGGCAACATCATGTCTGAAAATATAAGTAAAAAAGGAGAACTTTAAGATTTTCTGCAGATTGTGAGGGTCATAGTCTGTACATAATCTTACAAAGTACAGTATGTCAGTGGCTTGATACATATAACAAAAACAGTCAGTTTTTAAATGATTGATTCCTGTAGATCAGATTTTGAAAAATAATGCTAAAAAATTAAGAAAAACAAACATAATAAAGCTTTAAAATAGCATCTCCTCGTTGGAATACGTTCTACCTAAGGGATAGAGGTTAAAGATTGATGACTGAAGGCAGTATAATGACACACGACTCACTATTTTGACTTTGAAGAGATACTAAGATTACATAAGAATGTAAAAACAATAACAATGCAAAATAAAAATAAATCATATTCTCAAATGTTCTAGGACTGACAATTTCATTCATACTACATGTTTGGATATATCTTCTGAGTCTGCATTTAAATATATATGTAAGTGTGAGTGTGCAGCATTATATATATATATATATATATATATATATATATATATATGCATGCACACATACACACTAACATGTTATACTCAACATTTCTACAGTGAAAAAATAGAATGTCTTTCAACATAATATGAACAGACAAGCATTTCTCTTTTCCTGCTAATTAAAAAAAAGTGATAAACACATCTCTGTTACAAAAACAATTAAAATTAAAGTCTATGTAATGCAGTATAAGTCCTCATAATACAACATTAATTCATGTTTTCATCATGTTACAATAACAATAAGGCTTTTTTGGAAATAAGATCACACACAGTTATGTCCATCGCTCTGGTTTTTGTGCACATCCACGATAAACTTTCACAGACTCCTCACTAGTACCAAAGCGCTGTCTTTAAAATGAAAAATTGGAGGTTTGAAAGCTTTTCCTTGTTTCTTTAAATCAGACACATCTGAGTTAACGCGCGACCTGCAATTGATTTGGGGGCATTTGACTCTCTGTTTAGCCTGTTGTGCAAGTAACAAACTTTGATAACACAACATGGCATCAATATTCAAAATGGCTACATGCTCTGGAAGCATCACCCACAGAGACATCATCTAAAAAATGGAGCCCAAACACCAAAGTGTCTGTTTTGTTTCTCGACCAGTTACCAAACACATGTACAGTGATACTTGGGGCCAATTTGTCAACCACATTAATGTACAATTTTGTAATTGCAAAAGGCCTTTGCCACGTTTGAGTGTCTTGTACAATGATACAGATGATTACAGAGGAGGCTCGTTTTAAAAAGAAGAGAAAAGAAGAAGAAAGAGGAAGCAGCGGTGAACGACGATGTCATGAGGACGCGCTTTCTGTCGTACTCACCTGGGAGCAAAGAGTTAACAGACAAGGCTGGCATTTTCTTTTTTTGATCATTTTGTTCGTCAGTTTCCTCTTCTTCAAGAGTCACACGTACAGCATAGACGAGATAAGCAGCATGTTTGGTTTTGACAGAGGATAAAATGAAAAATAAATGAAGAAAAAAATAACAAAAAACAGATTTTGTCCTCCTAAGACAAAAGAGTTCCAAACAAAGATAATGAGCATTGGTCACTGTACACAAAGAAAGCCTCGACTCTGTGGCGTTCCTTGTTTTGTTGATCCATTTGTTCCAAAGGCTTTTGCTCCGCCTGATGGTGAATGTTGATGTTGCAGCCCCACGGCTCCAAAGAAAGAAGGGATTGTAAAAAAAAAAACTAATTTAGTAAAAAAAATTATGGGGCAAACTTGCCATTTCTCTCACTTTAGACATCCAGCAAGAGACCAAGCCAAAAAGTTGTTCCAAAAAACTTATCAGTTTACTGAAACACAAACCTTCTGGAGAACTTTTCACTTCTAAATATACTTTTCAACTTTACTCTGGGTAACTGGCCTAGGATACAGATTTAATGCAAGTTCACATCTCATATAACAAACACATTTATTATGTGTTACTTCTTCCTATTTGAAACCACTGGGAATGCCTTTTAAAGCTCCTAGGGCTGAACAGGCAGTTTGTTTATGTAACTGTTGAGGAAATTTCCACATGAACTATGCATAATATAAGTGGAACCTCACTGTGTTTTTACTGCCAAATGTGCATAATCTTGTTCCGTCAATGACTGAATGATCGGAGTTTGGGGAAAGCCAGTTGTGTTTACATAGGTGGCTGCAATTTGACCATTTTGCTGAATAACACTCACAAAAAATAGTTGATAGAAATACTTTTTTACATCCAAAACAAGCACATTTCCCAGTCTTGGCTACATCCATCTGCTTTTTGTTGATTTTTGTTGTTGTTTTCTTTTGCTTTTCTTTTCCTTCGTTATCTGTTGCTTGTTCACCGCTGTATCACAAAGATAGTCTTGAAAAAAGAAATGTCCACGAATGTTTACAACGTCCTCCACATTGAAACACTTGAGGTAAGGTAAGCAGTCTGACACTTAGATTGATAACCCGTCCCGCAGTTTGAGCCACAGCTTCTGGTTAATCCTTGCTGAGAATCGTTATTTGTTGAAATGATGGGCAAATTTTTCTTCAGTTCCCTTTGTCTCAATTGGAATTACTCTGGAATGCTCGTTTTGGGACAATTTCTACAAAAACAAAAAAAAATCTACTGGATCCTGTTTGGTGCATCTGAATTAGAGCGGTGGTGAAATTATCAACTGCTGTTGTTGTTTCAGATTTCAAAGTTTCTATGGCTCAGGACACTGTTGAGTTGGGTGAGGTTGGGGCAACAGAAATCTCAGGTAAAAGATGGCTTTTTACGTTGCATAGTGATCAAAGCTTCCTAAGTACTCCAGTGCTGCGTGATAGCAAAACTGGTACTCATCCTGCAGAAAAGGAAAATACATATGTGTCAAATAAAAGCATAAATTTGTTGCAAGGATTTCAGAAGGATTTTTGTTGTTGTTTGTGTACAATGTCTGACCTCAGTCTGGACCATAGCTGGCCTTTGTGTCCGGAGCATCTTCACTGTTTGGAAGATATCAACAACACCTTCGTATCGCATTCTCTCCAAGACGATACTGAGGGTGATGAAAACTCCTGTCCTTCCCACTCCAGCACTAGAAAAACAAGCAAACAGTGTATCAGTACATATATTATCATATGCCTCATGCACACACCCGAAGAAGGTGTCTCAGGGAAGAAAAAAAACAACTTTCTTTGTATCAAGGTATTTTATCCTCTTCTTGTGTCCTAAACAGCCCTTCAGTATCCACATTAGACCTGCACAATGAAATCATAAGAGGTAGACCAATTGACAGGTTGGATAATTATTTTGGCTCATTTTTCGCCACTAGCATCAGGCACACCTGAGCATACTAAGTCGATTATCAGGCAGGCACATCTTTGGGCATCACACGATACCTGTTGTCAACATTGCTGTGAAAGTGCCTTTCACGGCAGGAGTGCTTTTTTGGGGAACAACACAAGCAGACCTCAAAGGAATATGTTAACTTTTAAAAGAACAATTTTGTATTCCCCAGAGAAAATGACATAAAGTGTTACTTTTAGACAGAAAACAAGCACAACTTGTTTGTTTTGAACTGCATCCATAGAGTGACTTCAAGAAATTATAAACCAGGTAGCAGAAATAGGTACTCCTGGGCTAAATCATAGACAGACCATCAGTATTTTCTCTTTTCCCTCAAAATGCAGCAGATTTAACGCATGTGACTATGAAACAATTATATGTATGGTAAAAAATATCTTACATTAACCTTACATTACCTATCGAAAAACCCTAACTGGTAACCATAACCGTGATGCCAAGGAGACAATTTGCAGGCAAGAATCATATGAATCCACTGTCATACTGATGGACACAAACACATGCACACATCGTAAACCACACATCCACATGAACAACATTCAGCCTTATTAGGCTCCTCCTTCCACGTGCAAAAAAACCCAAAAAACTTTTTAGTTGCTGCTCTCCAAAAATACAGTCTGAGTCTAAACTTGGATCCTGCAATACTTGAGAGCTGCCTCTTTAAGCTGCTTTGCAGTGAAATGACTTCCACATCACCAATGGAACAATAATTGATGTGACAACAGATTTATATGAGCTTTTCCCAGCCTCTGATGTCACTTTGTTGAACGAGGAGCAAAACTGATAGCCGCAGACACTTTTGGCTTATATATGCCACCAACTTTCAGTGTATATGTTGAGGACAAAAGGTAGCTTGTATCGTTTGACAAATTTCAATGATAACAAACACTCTGGTCTAATCATGCAGAACATACAATCATCCCAGCACGCTGCGCTATCTCTCAGCCCACCCAAAGCTGCTTTCTGGGAGTCGCTCTCAGCTCGACACATGGGCTCTTAAACTCACTCCGAGCTCCTCTTTCTCCTTTCAGCTTCCTTCGATCCAAATCTTAAAGCTCGGCGAGCCACTGCAGGCAGAGAGGATTTCATGTCCCCATTCGCAGGAAGTAATCATGCAATTAATGACAAAAAGCATGTGGGCATATTAGATAGAGGCCGAGGAAAAGAGAGAGGGAGGAGGAAGGGGAGGGAGAGAAATGGGGTCTGGGAGAACAGATGGGTGGGGAAAAGAGCAAGTGGATTAAGGGAAAGGCAGATGACAGACGGGAAAGTCTGGTGATAGCAAAGGAAAGAGTAAGAGAAAAGCAAAACATAAGCTCTTCTCTCTGAGATAAAGCTCGGAAAAGGAGGGAAACAAGAAGAAAAGCTGAAGAGGTGACTGCTGTAGTGACAAATAAAAACAAGCAATCAATATGGGTGTTGTGAAGAAATGCATTTCCAAAAAAAAAGAAAAGATGTCTTCTTGCTGACACCTTGCTGTGTGTAGCCTGATAAACAGCAATAAACTTGTATGGGTTGATCATCTTCTGGTCCATAAAAACAAAACTGAAGAAAAACATTTAAAAAAAAAGTTTTGGTTGAATCATGGAAGCCATCAACTCATACCTATGTGTGGTGACTTGAGTTTGAGCCTTCTCCAAAAAGCTGCACCAAGTTCATTTAGTCGTGTTCAGAATCCTTAAAGTGTTCATTAAGCAGCAGTATAAAGAGTGGTCATGTGACTTTTGCTTTTAATAGGCTGAAAGTCCTTTTGTCCATTACTCCGGTCCTGCAATAACTAAGCCACACACAGAACGACAGCTTCCCCCTCCTTCCAATTACAGCCTCATAGAAAGGTAAAATAACTCAGTCTTATTGGAGTTTCCCTTACACACATTACAAGTCCCACAGGGCTATTTACTAACCGAATAACAATTTCCTTTTTTTTTAATACCAAAGAGCTGATGTCATGTTTGATGATGTAATGGTGCTTAGGTGTGTATATGGTGCAAAATGAACACTCTGTTCAAAACAAGTACAACAGTTTTTTGAAAAAGACAGAACATTTTTCTACGTGGTCACTGCATCACACAATGAAAATGTGCAATATTTACAACGTCTTCCATTTGGCTTTCGTTTTCTGGTCATCCAGCACATGCACAATCAAAACCAAGCACAATGTTTATTGTGACCCTACAGGTGAATTCTATTCAATGCATATAAATATTTGGAGATCCAAGTGGTGAATCCAACCAAATACAAATGTCTGCCTTTATCTGAATGTCAAGATGATGATGGAAGTTACCTTGAATGCTACCAAAAGTCATAAAAATGCATCATAAAGGATCATAAAACCAAAAGAAAGGCCGTATAATTTCATAGGTCTGTTCTTTGCAAATGCCAAGCCACATCGGAGCCTTATTAATTATGGAAAAGGAGGGCCTGTTGAAGTGAAACGGTAGCAATCCAGAGTAGGAGAAAAAGGAGAGGAGAAATCTCATCTAGTGATGTAGTTAGAGCTGCACCTCAGGATGAACTGCACAGCAAAACAATAACCATCTTCAGAAGTGATTTAATCTGGCCTTGATACGTGAAAAGCCTTTTTTTCTCCTCCTCTAAAGCTCAGTAGGAAACCAAACTAAATCACGCTCCTCAACGTGACGTGCAGACACCTCACCTGCAGTGGACGGAGATCGGTCCATCCTGTCCAAACTGCTCCTTGGTTTTATGGACTTGGCCAATAAAATCGATGAAACCCTCTCCAGATTTGGGCACACCTTGCTCTGGCCAATCAGTAAACTGGAACTGCCTTACTGTCCTGGACTGGCCATCCTGTAAAAAAAAAAGAAAGAAAATGTGCAGAAATTAAAGGTTTGTGCACAGCCAAAATGCATCACACACTAGTAAAAAGAATAAAAAGTAACCTTATTTAAAATTTATGAAGATAATGTCAGACTCTCGTGTCCCTTGGGATTGTGTCCTTTAACCTCCAACCCGATTGTTTCCATTTTCTTCCCTACTGTGTTAGCTTGTGTGTGTGTGTGTGTGTGTGTGTGTGTGTGTGTGTGTGTGTGTGTGTGTGTGTGTGTGTGTGTGTGTGTGT